>JAOWBH010088428.1:0-26568 GCA_028566215.1 Silene coronaria | reverse complement strand
TTCCCGCAAACTCGTCAATGGCAGATCTCCATTAGTCAACAAACAGCATCAAATCACCTCTTTCTTCACTAAACCTTCTTCTCCATATGAATCCCCAATTAATCCAAGTCAATCATCAATTCCCGAATTGCGAAACCCTAACCCTAACCCTAATTTCGTTGCTAGCCTTAATACATCCCCGCCGACAACTCCGTCTCCTCTTAATGGTAATTTGAGACCCAAACCCGTGTTGATTATCGGTTCAAAAGAGGAATTTGGTGAACAAGTTGTGAGTAAGAGGATTAGGGTTTTCTGGCCGGTGGATAAGGAGTGGTACGAAGGGTGTGTGAAGGCGTACGATAAGAGTGTAGGTAAGCATTTGGTGGAGTATGATGATGCCGATGAAGAGTTTATTGATCTTAAAAAAGAGAAATTTGAGTGGGTTGAGGATAGTGGGGATCGTACGAGGAAGTTCAGGAGGTTAAGGAAGATGTCCAATGTTGTCCAAGACAACAGTGAAAGCGAGGGGAAGGGGAATGCGGATGGTGAAGGGCTGGAGGATGACGATTTGGGTGTAAATGTGGGAAGCAAGGAGACGGAAGGTTGTTTGGGGCGGTTGAAGAGGAAGCAGCGAGTGGGCGATGGAGGAGCAGGGAAAGCTCGTAAGGAAGATGGTGGCGAGGATGTTGATTTGAGTATTAAGAGGAAGAAAAGCGGGTTTTTGGTAACTGAATTTGGTACCAAGGCAGAAAACGTGGCTGCTAGTGTTCTAGGTAATTGATGGTGTGGGGTTGCTTATTTAGTTTTGTTTGATGTCTGCTGTACTATGTAGGGAATTCCCAAAGACTTTACTAATGTGATATCAGCTCACTTTGATTTACAGAAGTATTGATGATAGTATCATTGTTCCTGTGTTGATAGATATGTGTTCAATTACCTATTAGTTTGAGGAATTATTGCAATACGGGATGCCATAAGACACGTACAGCGACTTCATATCGTCTTTTTCAGGTTTGGAATTAGATAAGGGAAATTAATGCTGTTGAACTTTACTTGCAAGGAGCGGACAACAAAATCTAATATATATACAGGACAGACTGTTTCGATTCGTAATGGATTTAGAGTTTGTTATTGGAAACTGACTTTCAGTAAAGGTGAAAACTTTTGTATCTCTCCCATTTTTACCTCTATGGGCAGGCCACTAAGCAGGTTGTTTATTCGAACCGATAATAGGGTACTATTAAACTTTGAACTTTAAACTGGAATACTTCTACTTCTCTGCCTCATGGAGATGGGAGCCAGGTAGTAAGGTCTATTTAGCTTATCATTATTGCATTATGGCATTCTCATCTATTGTCTTTGTTGAGCGTTTTCTTGGCTTGTATGTCTGATCGTTTTTTTTATTCTTATACAAAACTATATTTTGCAGAGGCAAAACCTGTGAATGTTGTTGACAGCATGGACACAGATGCCCTGGAGAGATTTGGTATTCGTGAGGAGAAAAAGCTGCAATTTCTGGGCAAGTATGTTTGAGCTCAAATTTTTGACATTTTTTTTAATAATGTTTAAAAGATAAATAAGAAGTATTGTTTTGGGTCGGACAAAACTTTTTTATTGTAATGGGGTTCACACGGGATTGGGAAAACAGAACTTACACATGTAACAAACACGCCATCTCAAATGGTGTATTTACTCTAATTTTATAAGAGAGAGAAAATCTAATCGGAGACAAACACGCCTCTACCAGTGGCATGATTATTGAAGACACATGCCATTTTTACTGGCATGTATCTTGTGTTCCAAAGCTGTTTTCCACATAAAGCTAAATACTAGTATACTACCACCATAGAGAAAAAAGCACAAAACTAGGCATTAAAAGAAGAGGAGCAGCAGCCTGTTTTATCAAAGACACACAGATAGTCTACATTTCACTAATCGAACACTCCAGTACGTCAATTTAACCGTGGAAAGAGCTTGCTAGTACAGTGGTTGCTGGATCTGAATCATGGGTTTTGAGCGGATGGTGCGAATGGTGGTGTTTGGCTGGGTTATGGGTGTGCTGGTTCTTGTTGATTCCAAAAGAGAAGTGGTAGAGGGAAAAGGTCAAAAGTGCAAAGCAAATGAGAACTGGGTTGTGGTGAGTACTGCAACTTGGTGGAAGGGAGCGTGCTTGGTACTATGGAAGATCTTATCGCTGGTTTAATACAACAAGTCAACAAAATTACCCAGGGCCTAGATGGCTCCCGCAAATTGTGTGGTAACCCTTGTGTTAGCAACACAAAGAAGCTAAGCATCCAAAACTGCAACGAAGGACCAATGAAGGACCGTTACTTCACAAGAGAAAGAAGCGTAATCTTGTCGCTGGGTTAATGGTGGTAATAATTTTTTTTTAAAGATGATTCATGGCGGGAATAGCGATGTACTGTTGGGGTACAAATTACGGAAACCAAAGATTTAAGAGAAATGCGATAAAGACCGTAAAAATAACACCAAGATTTTTAGGTGGAAAACCCCTCTTAAAATAGAGGTAAAAATCCACCGGCGTGAGAGCCAAGAATTTCACTATAATGATTTATGGAGTACAAGGACAATTTCCTCAAAGGACTATAAAATAGCCAATATAATAAACTCTCGGTAAAGTGTTAAATATTAACACCCAAAATGATTAAGAGAGTAGTAATAAAAGAGGAAGAGAAGATTAATATATTTTTAGTTTTTGTTGTTGTGATTATCTTGCGGAGAAATGTGCATGTATTTATAGTGATTTATGAAGTAAATGAGATAGTGCGTTAGTCTTTGATTTCCATATGTTGCACATAATTCCATTTACTTCATTTACGTTGCTTGTGCACTTTATTATTCTTCCATATGTTTCAAGCATATCCATTTATCATGTCATAAGTTAGAATGAGTTCTAACATCTTCCCATTAAAGGAGAGACATAACTCCAACATGTACGAATGGTTGAGGAGATGACTGAAACTTTATCACACAAGATTCACACCAGTGCCAATAGTGCGCATCTTTTAAAAGACACGCCATTGGTAATGTCATGTTTGTCTCTCAGTATTTATTTTTCACTTGTAAAATTATAGTAAACAAGCCATTAGAGATTGCGTGCCTATTCTTGTCTTAGTTTTTTTTTTCCAATCCTATGTGGACATCATTTCAATAAATAAGGTAGAGTTCTACCCAAAAACTACAATTTTATCTTGTGTGATTACATAATTCCATCACACAACACAAGCACAATGATTGAGCTTCTAGGTTTTTTCTCTTTCTTTTCACAGACTTTGTGGTAATTTTCATTTATTTTGATGCAGAGATCGTCGGGATGCCAAGAGGAGACTCCCAAGTGATCCACATTATGATCCGAAAACCGTTTATTTGCCCCCTCAATTTCTGAAAAGTCTCACTGGTGGTCAGGTAATTGTATTATCACTTAATTATCCTCTGTATGAGGTTATCTCTATTCAAAGTTGTTTGATATTAAAATGTTTTGCCCTTATGTAGAGACAATGGTGGGAGTTTAAGTCCAAGCATATGGACAAAGTCATGTTCTTTAAGGTAGTAAATATGTGAGTTTGTATATCAAATATCATTCTACTTGGCAGCAATACTAGTGTATTGATTGTTACTTTAAATGTTCAGATGGGCAAATTTTATGAGCTTTTCGAAATGGATGCCCACGTTGGTGTGAAAGAACTTGATCTTCAGTATATGAAGGTGCGCATTTAGCTCTTTACTTGGCCATGTTCTCACCATCCTCATGTTGATGAGTTTGTTTATTCCTTTTATTCTGAATTTCGAAGTTGCTCTCATTGGCAGGGAGAACAGCCTCATTGCGGGTTCCCAGAAAAGAATTTTTCAGTTAATGTGGAGAAACTAGCAAGAAAGGTTATTGTCCTCTTCTGTGATTACATCTAATGTACTGCTACATGTTAGGGTTTACCTGCCACCGCTATTCTTTTTCTGCTAACATCCTTTTGGATTGATAGGGCTATCGAGTGTTAGTAGTGGAGCAGACGGAAACTCCTGATCAGCTTGAGATCCGTAACAAAAAAGAAGGTTCAAAAGACAAGGTTTGGAAGATTGTTCAGTGATTTTTGCTTCCCGCAAGGGCTACAACATGCCCTTATTTTGATTTATGAATGGCTATACTAGACTCTCTTCTCTCCCCCGCCCAACTTGTTTTTTTAAAGCAAAGATTGAATAAAGGACACTTGGAAAAACTGGTTGGAGGGGAGGACATGAGCTTGTAACTATGTAAGACAATCAGTGATTGAAAAATTCTAAGTTATGTTATTTTGGGATCACTTTTTCACTAGCTGCTTTCAGCTAAAACTTTTAACTGTTGCATGTATAGGTGGTCAAACGAGAAATATGTGCCATTGTGTCTAAAGGAACACTCACAGAAGGAGAGTTGTCTATAAATGTGGATGCGTCATACATAATCTCAGTGACTGAAAAGTGCCCGATCTCTTCAAATTATGCAAGAGCTTGTGTATGGTATTTGTGTTGTTGATGTCGCTACAAGCCGAGTAATTGTTGGCCAGGTTAGTCTATCAACTATTAACTGTGGACTTTCTGTCGGTAGCTTCTTATCTTATACTGTAATTATTTTACTGGGCTTCCCTTTTATGTCCAATTAAGTCCTGATGTTGCAGGCTTTGTAAAGGACAATTTTTCAGTGAAAAGTTATTGAGTTCATTTTGTTTTTTCTTGGGCACTACACAGTCTTACCCTTGTGTTAGCAACACAAAGACACTGTTTCAGAATGACCCAAGATGAAAATTTCGTCGAAATTTATATCGATTGACGTGTACTTCACAATAGAAAGAAACGCAATCACTTTAGTGAGCCATTTTGCTTTATTCCATCATAATCCGAAAACTACATCTCTTAGCAGTTAGCACTCCAAACATCAGTTACATCACAACCACAAGGCCAAAATAACAATTTAAGAAATAACTAAGGCCAGCTGAAACTATAAGATTTTCTCCCATGATACCATGTTTCCTTTTCTCAGATGAAGGATGATGTGGAATGCAGTGCTTTGTGCTGCGTTCTCTCAGAACTAAGGCCAGTTGAAATTATAAAACCTGCTAATATGCTTAGCCTTGAGACTGAAAGGGCACTCACCAGATACACAAGAAATCCTCTCGTTAACGAGTTGGTTCCTGGCCTCGAATTTTGGGGAGCTGACAAAACAGTGGGCGAGTTAAAAAGCTTCTACAGTTGCATCAGTAGTCCCTCTGTTTCTTCCGATAAGAGTCCAGAGGCAGCCCGCAATTTTGGTAAGGAAGATGATTCATGTGAGATTCCAGATGTCATCAAGGAACTTTTAACAGCTGGTGATGATGGTTCCCTTGCACTGTCAGCTTTTGGAGGCAGTCTTTACTATTTGAGACAGGCTTTCCTTGATCAAGCTTTGCTTCGATATGCTAAATTTGAGCGACTTCCATGTTTTGGATTCCGGGATGTTCTTAAAAAGCCGTATATGGTATTAGATGCGGCTGCAATAGAGAACCTGGAATTATTTGAGAACAGTAGAAACGGAGACTCAGCAGGGTACAATCCATCACATTAAAATAACTAATTATTTTCTTCCTCTTATTTATTTTAAATCTTAATTCTTTGCATTCTTGAAGGACTTTGTTTTCCCAGCTCAACCATTGTACAACTGCATTTGGGAGAAGGTTACTAAAAGGATGGCTTGCTAGACCCTTGTATCATGTTCAGTCAATTAAAGAACGGCAAGATGCTGTAGATGGGTTTCGAGTATGTTTTGTTTCCTACTTCCTCTAGTATATGTTCTTTCGTGGTAGTTATTCAGCCTTTCTCTTTATTTTTGTTCTGTTTCCGTTTCTGGTAAAAAAAATTGTTAAAATGGTCCAAACTTTAATATTTCTTGCTATATATCATTGTCAGCCATATTACTATGAACGATTTTTTAAAATAATGCTCAAAAATAAAATATTTATCATTTTGGGTCAGTTTTGAAAATATTTGTCAAAATGATGTCCACGTAGGCTCGGATTTGTGAAACCTAAAACGGGAGTAAACACGCCATTATAAATGGCGTGTCTATTGAAATAAACACGCCATATGGAAGGGCGTGTCTTTTTTGTACTCATAAATGAGAACATTGCAATACAGACATACAGTGAAACACAGCTACCCCTCTTCCGTTCCTTGAACATCCAATCTCAACTCCCAAGTCCTCTTCAATACACATCCTACCCCTGGTGTTTGGCGCCACCGCCATCCGAAATCAACCATAACCACTACCACTAATCTTCATCATTATCGTCATCGTCTTCATCATCGATGAAATGCGTCAGACCATCGCGTATGATATCGAACTTGTCCATGCCGAGAAGGAGTGGTGAAAGAGGTGGAATCCAATCGATTAGGTCAATTTTGAATTGGAATATACATAAATAAAACCTAAATCAACCATAACAACCACCACACATTCTCCTCTTGCTATTTTCAGATCACAAGACTTGATAGCAAGCACCAATCGACATTAATCACCATTTCGAACCACTGGTATTTTGGTGATCTTGTGGAAGTTGACAATAGACGAAAGTATGGAGTGGAGGATGATAGTTGTCGTGGTACTTTGATTTGTAGCGGTGGTACTTTGATTTTCGAAAACGATGATTCAAGTTGTTTGAGATTAAGATTTGAGAGGATGGATGAGAATGGTTGAGTATACTTTTTTGCAGTACACTTTGTTTTATTGCAGTACACTTTGTTGCAGTACGGTGAGTATACTTTGTATTGAAAGCACTATTCATGAAACACGCCACTACCAACGGCGTGTCTCCTTCACTATACCCGCCATTCTATGTGGCGTGTCTTGGCTTCCTAGTATCTTTTGGTACTGACTTTCTTAGTAACTTTAAACACGCCAGTGCTAATGGCGGGTTTACTCTGTATTTCAGGTTCCGCAAACCCGAGCCTACGTGGACACCATTTTGACAAATACTTTTAAAACCGACCCAAAATAATAAATATTTTATTTTTGAGCATTATTTTAAAAAATCGTTCTATTACTATTTTGTTTTATGTCAACTTATTGTTTTCAAAAGAAATGCTGCTATTGCGGAAACTACTGTTAGAAATATGCAACTGTGTGATGATTTTGTTAATTGCTTTCCACCCTTTTGAGTTGTTAATTAATACTACCTGTTATTGTTTTTCCTGTGTATGCTATTTTTAGTTTTGCCACTGAAGCTAATGGATGCTGCCTACTACTTTTTGCTGTGTCCTCAGTATCATGACTAGTGTGCTCTACCATTGAATCGCCTTGCTCTGTTATGTGCTTTTTTTATTGTACACACTGGCGGCCAAGAAAACCATCTAGAACCTAAAGTAAGAGAACTTGTAGAGGGGTTTAAACTCAACCTGTAATCGTGCTATTTCAGTATGTATGTCACAGGCTTTCAGCCACTGCTCACATATGTGTAGATGATGTTTCCATTATCTGGAATTAGTAACCTACGATGGCGCTAATAATTCCTATCTTTTCTAGGGCAAAAATTTATGCCTTACTCTTGAATTCCGAGAGAAGTTGTCCAAGTTGCCTGACATGGAGAAATTGATTTCCCGCCTCTTTTCTAGCAGGTGTGCACATTGTCTAGCTGCATACTTTTGTTAGCTTTAAACTCTAAAGGTTTATTGCTGGATCTTGATTTTTTTTAATGCAGTGAAGCTAATGGAAGAAATGCAAATAAGATCATTCTTTATGAAGATGCTGCGAAAAGACAGCTTCAAGAATTCATTTCAGTATTACGTGGTTGTGAAATAATGACCCTAGCTTGCTCTTCTCTGGGTTCTATCTTAAATTTTACTGATTCTGAATTGTTACATCGTCTGTTAGTTCCGGGTAATGTCATACTGACCAATATTCCCACGAGTTTATACAACTTCATCTAATAACCACAAAACGGTTTTTACAGGCAAAGAACTTCCTGATGTTAATTCTACTTTACAACAATTTAGAGAAGCCTTTGATTGGGTGGAAGCTAACAGTTCAGGTCGTATCATACCTCACAAGGGAGTCGATGCAGAATTTGATACTGCCTCTAAAATAATTGAGGAGATCGAATCTAATCTAGAGAAGCATATAATTGAACAACGAAAAGTAATCGGTGATAAATCGGTAAACATTCATCTTACTCTTCAAATTTTAGTTCAAGTATGAGTTTCTCTGTATCTCATGATCTAATGGAATTGATTGATGTATGCGTTTTTTATCACCTCAGATCAAGTATGTGATTGTTGGAAAGGACAGATACCTTTTAGAGATGTCTGAAAGCTTGTCCAGAAGTGTTCCTCGAGACTACGAGCTGTGATCATCCAAGAAGGTAAACATGTGAAATATTTATGATCATCATCTTGTAGTAAGTTTGAAGTTTGTTATGAAGCTTCCTGTTTGATTTAAGTAGCATAAGTTTGAAGTTTGTTATGAAGCTTCCTGTTTTATTTAAGTAGCAACAAGTATGCATTCAGACTTCAGATGTCTTTTGATTTGCATTGTAGCCCTACAGAATGCTAACTTGTTATTATTGTGAATTAACATCTCATATGGCAGTATATATAATTGTAGACAGAAAGATATATAGCATGTAACTGACTCAGAAGCAAAATCTGGGAATTCAAACTCTAGAGCCTTCTTTCTCTCATTTAATTTTCTTTTGAGCTTTAACAACTTGAAGATGCCAACCGTGCATGGAATTGCTTTCTCAGGGTTTTTCCAGGTATTGGTCGCCCTATATTAAGAAGATGGTAGGAGAGCTGGCACAAGCTGAAGCTGTGAAGGAATCTCACTTAAAAGGAATTTTGCAAGATTTAATTGAACGTTTTTGTGAGCATCATACAGTGTGGAGAAGGTTGGTTGCAGTTGTCGCAGGTATGTTGGCCTTGCAAGCTTACTTCTCAGCTTTATCAATGTGGTGGCTATATTAAGTATTAACTCTACGTAAGCAGAAAATCTACTGCTATGGCACCCAATCATTGGTTTTAAATGGTAACATTTCATGTTTCTCTTCTGATGTTTGAACATGGCTATAATTTGTGCAACTGTTTTTGCAGAATTAGATGCTCTCGTCAGCTTGGTGATTGCGAGTGATTACTTTGAAGGACCCAAATGCCGACCAAGTGTTTCAAATGCATCCAATAGTAATGATGTGCCTCATTTGATAGCCAAAAGCTTTGGGCATCCTCTCCTTAAGAGCGATTCATTAAGCAGGGGGGCATTTGTTCCTAATGACATTAATATTGGTGGCCCTGATCATGCCACCTTTATCTTGCTTACTGGTCCTAACATGGGTGGAAAGTCCACACTTATTCGTCAAATTTGTTTGGCTGTAATTTTAGCTCAGGTAAAACTCCCAAGAATAAATGAAAATTTAAGGAATCATGTTCCTGTTTCTTTTGGTGCTCAATTCTGGCTTTGCCCAGGTAGGAGCAGATGTTCCTGCAGAACAATTTAAGCTATCCCTTGTTGATCGGATTTTTGTTCGCATGGGAGCAAAAGATCAAATTATGGCCGGACATAGTACTTTTCTAACAGAGCTTTCAGAAACTGCTTCCATGTTGGTGAGACTCGTTTAAGCTTGAGTTTCATGCCATTTTTTTCCTTTTTCCCAAAACAGGAGTTTTCACTCTACACGGATAGTCGGATACACAATGGATGACAGGCTTGGCTTTCTGATGTAAATTAGATTGTTAGACATTCTTAAGCCCTTGAGGCTGAGGCCTTGACACATTTAAATCAAATGAGAATCTCAGCTTTGGATGTTGCAAAATTTCTCGTGGTCACGACAAGTTTTGTCTGACCAACTGTTCGTCTATTGACACAATATTGTTATGGATTTAAGTATTTAACAAAGTGACATTTCTATTTATATTATTGCCAGACATCTGCTACTCTTAATTCACTGGTGGCACTGGATGAACTTGGGCGTGGCACTTCAACTTCAGATGGACAAGCTATTGCGTAAGAGCCCCTAGAACTAGACTGACTGGCTTTAAGATTTTTTCTGTTTCGTACTAATTTGAACTAGAATTTTCATCTGTGAACATGCAACGTCATTTGACCACTGTGGTGTCTGTAATGAATATTCCTATTCTGCAGGGAATCAGTCCTTGAACATTTTGTGCGGGAAGTGCAGTGTCGTGGCTTGTTTTCCACTCATTATCATCGGTTAGCTATAAATTATAAAAGAGATCCCAAGGTTATCTTCTGTTTCTTGCTTGCAAGTTCTTGTAAATGTTCTATGTTTTTTTTTTTTTTTTTGTATTTCACTGTCAAAATGTAAGAGCTGTGATACTTTTTCTCTCTTATAAGTTCTGAATGACGAGCTTGTAAATACAGGTATCTTTATGTCATATGGCATGTCAAGTAGGACAAGGAAATGGTGGTATGGAAGAAGTCACATTCCTCTACAAGATGACTCTTGGAGCATGTCCCAAAAGCTATGGTGTCAATGTTGCACGAATAGCAGGTAAGCTACTATGTTGAGTAATTATTTTTGCATTTGAAAGTACACCATCTTTGAGCAAGATATGTCTGATAATTGTCCGTTGTCACTACTCAGTAGTACATCTATGTCCCATTAATATTGACATTTCTTGATCCATCACAAAATTATAGGAATTCCCAACTGTGTACTCCACAAAGCTGCTGCCAAGTCGAGAGAGTTTGAGATGGCTTTCGGTAGGCACAGCAAGAGACCTGATGACAATGTCCAGAGTTGGGAGAATGAAGCTGCTAGCTTCATCCAAAACCTAATCAGAATTACTTCACACGCTGATTTGCAAGCGATTGCCTCAATTAGTCAGCTTCAACGTAATGCTAGGACCCTTCTGGAACGATGTTAATCTTATGGCAGGGGACTACAACTCCAGGAGCATATCCACTGTGATCCAAGTAAAATCGCATGTTTTTGTCAGCTACTTTCTCATTGTTATAATTTTGTTGACATATTGGCCATTTTTGCGTATAGGTGGTGTCTAACCTAGATCAGCTTATGTTGGTCTTAATCATCCCGTAAATATATAACCATTGTCGACCCCTTTTGTATATCGGCTTCTGACCGTGTGCAATGGCACAGTCATTGTACTTGTGGAAATGCTAATTATTGCAGTAACTATTAGTTCTACATATAAAAATCCGAGGAGCAAGCTCTTAGGTTAGTTCGGTAGGTCTATTGAATTTAATTAGAAGTCAAACTTCTTTACTTGTCTGGATAATTTTGTCGGAATTTGGATTTCTATTAATCGGGTTTTATTGTTTGTAAAAATGGGTTGATTAAGATTGTTAAAACCCCACTATAGTTATAGGATCTGTTGGGGCCTCGGTCGGTCAGAAACAGTTTCTAGTCTAGCATTAAGTTATTATGATTATAATTGTAGTATCTGACTTTGCTAACGATATGTACCTTATACGAGGATTCTTATGAATAATTTTAAGTGTTGTATTCTGACCAGGGTTGTATTAGGGTCTATATTGTTTTTTACCGATTGATCGGTGATTAGAATTGCACCATCGGGGCTTGTGGTTAAAGGAACTTTAAAGAAGTCAAAAACAGTTTCATTGCCGGCATGGAGTAGTTCTTCAATGTTAGTTTGCTCGTTAATGTTGCGAATTTGCGAGCATACATTGTGATCGTATAGTGCTCAAATTGAATAGAATCTCATACCATATATTGTGGTGGGCGAATGTTGAAAAAATAATCAACTTATAACTAAAACGCTGAATTTTGAGAAAAGAGGATACACTTCGACTAAGGCTCTTTTTTCTGGCTTATTTCAATTCAACTCAGTGGTATTCAGTTTAGTTAAGTCTCATTCAGTTTAATTTATATATTTACAAATTAACTCCTACTTTTGCTTTATTAAGATCAGTTTAGTTTAATTCAGTTTAGTGACATGGATTATACTTATACACCACAAATCAAAGTTTAGTATAAGGATACTATGGTAATTCAACAAACTTATAATTAATAATCATTTTTATAATAACAAACCCGATTTAGGAAGATTCTCATTTGATATTGTGTGATTTATTTGAGAAATATTTTATCGTCTTTTCCTGCAAATGGATCAATCTTTTTGAACCTTCACAAATCTTCAGATCATTATGGATTTCACATTGTTGGGATTAAGGCATAAGTTAAAGTCAAGGTTTTCAACATAACATATATTGTAGATAGGTTACTAATGTAGATATTAGTGTAGTGCTAAATATCCCGAGTGTAGCATTTTTTGAAATATTAGCTAGTAGTATCAAAATTTTAGTAAATATAACAGAAATTATACTTGATAATGTAATGACTTGCATTTTAAGTTTTTTTTTTTCAAATTATTTTTCTTTACTAAATTTAGATTGAATTCACCATATGTATTTAGTGTAGTTTAATAAATAACATTTACTCCCTCCTATTCAGCCTATAATTTCCCTTTCATTATAATATTATTCACATATATTAAAGAAAGGGGAAATATAGGCTGAATAGGAGGGAGTATTAAACTACAATTAATATTCTGCACAGAATTATGTAATCTCTCCACACATCTATGTTCTCCTCGTTTCAATAAAATACTTCTCACATATAGTATTAGAAAAATGAGAACATTTTGCACAGAATATTTTTATTTACTAAATTTAGATTGAAGTCACCATATGTATTGGTTTTCATATTTCTCGTCATCATGGATCCTCGGCTAGTGGACTGTAACTAGATGCTTGTAGCTTTACTTATCTTACTTGGATATATGAAATTGCAACATATTCCAAACCCGACAACCTTTTGACGGAAAATTTACCATGACCATGGTCATAGTTTTACACGTAAATTTACAACCGTTAGATGTTATCAAAATGCAATCCGAACCATTGATAGGAACTTGCCTCTATTTCTATTGGGGAAACAAATTGGTTCAGATTTCAGAGACATGAGTGCAACCCTGACTTTGTCACATAGAGGTACCGAGTGTAAGTGTGCAACATCTACTTAAAACGTTAAGAGAGTCAATTAGAACATAATATGCCCGAGAGTTGTCTAGATGATTCCATGTGCAAGACCACCCTACAGAATTCTACCAAGTCCTAGTCGACCCGACCCTTGAAGGATCTAGTACCCTTGGAATCTTGGATACAAGAATCGGACAAAAACTCGTAGAGAAACCTTGATGGACATCCATCCGTGACAATAAAACTACCTATGTACAAACGATATCATTGGTAAAGCCAGAAAACCAAATGTAAAAAGAGTCTGTATTTCCACTTCTGGACTTTTGTGCAGGTCCATGGAATTTGCTGGATAAATGCCAATGCATTCTGGGCATAGGAAGCTGAAAACTCCGTGGAAGAATACAAAGCCCTTCTCACATTCAAAAATGATTCTCGATAAAACTACGAGTGACAAATGCTTGTATCAAAAAAACAAAGTTAAATAAGATTACACGATTCAATCCACGATTCAATCACCAAATGCTTGGATCCTGGTTTCTAAACCAGATTGTAAATAGATGCTTATCTTGTGCATGTATGTGATAAAATTGCAGCAAAATTCAACCTCCATAACCTTTTGTTGGGAAAATTTACCATGACCAAAATTCCGGTGTATCTTACATTTGGTTATCACATCAAGACACTAACTCACACATGATCACATTGAATACCAGACCAAACGACTTGGGTCATACCCTTTATTGGCTTATCTCAGCTATGCGGTTGCCTTAATGATCATATATACACTACTTAAGAGACATGAGTGTTAACACTACGCTGAAACAACCCTGACTGTACGTCACATAGAGGCCTGCAGTGTAAGTGTGCAACATCTAGTAACTTCAAGAAAAAAGAACACGAATAACGATGCCTATCAGTTCAGCAGAGAACAACCAATACCTATCATTTCAGCCTTGTTTATGAATAAATCACAGTATTGGTTGCATTAAGGGTCGCGGACAGAGCGTCACAGAATCGTACTTGACTCAGCCGTCATGGTCCGGGTTGGGTTTCGGTTATCGAAGTGATGTTTATTTTTAAAAACTTATGTAGATATTTCTATCGTCTATTTCATAACATGTTATGAGTAAAATTATATACTCATCCTAGTCTGAGTGTTGGTTCCTCTTTCCATTTCCATGCTAATCGGGTGTTGGTTCCTCTTAGTGCTTTTCTTAACAAAGTTTGATCAGTAGACGGTACAAGTTATAGGACAGTCATCGTAACCCCTTTGCGGGCCATTTCAATCCGAGTTGGCTGATACACGTTACAAAAAGTCGTCTCAGACAACCTTTTCCCTATTTTTAACCTGCCTGAGCAATGAGACGTATCGGCCGGAATTCTAAAACATACCTATGGGTTGCTTAGATCGAGCACTGTAGCCAACAAATATTCAGCATCACGCATGCTCATAAATCTCGCTTTTGATAACCAAGAAACAGCACCAAGAGAACGCCCCCTTCAATTCCTCACCACATCTAGACGTCCACATCATGTTTAACAAAACACACTCTGCACTACGGATTTAGAAGAGGGCTAAAATTTTGTTATCGCATCAAAGATCTCCTTAACATAGTTTGATAAACAAGCCTAGCCATTGAGGAAAATTTCAAACATCATATTGGTTTCTTCCAGTTCCACAGAAACCCCAGCAACAGAAGCAATAGTGGTTTCTTCTGCAAACCAGAAACAGCATATACTTCCACAACCAAACAGGAAAATCAGAAGGCATAACAAATGACGATGCCAAGCATGCCAGTACTAAGGTCCTAAACTATCTAAAGGGTAAAAGATAGATATTCAAGCGAAAACATTCTCGATAATGTATCTTCATAACTGCCAAAACACGAGGTGACTGTATTGAATGGAGTAACTAGGATAGATCTTATTTATTCAAGAAAAAGGACAGTATAACAAACAAGAAATCAGGAGATGCATTCAAAATTGTAAAAATGACAGTCGGACTTATATAATAAACAAAACATTGTTTTCTTGAAGGTCAGCACAGCTCAAGAATGAACAAAGAGGCTGATCTAATTTTTGTAGACATATACTGGTAGCATGTTTATGTTCATCATCATCTCGAAAACAAAGAGAAATGTGAAATCATACCTAAGATATACTCGTATATATAATCAGAGCTCAAATTCATCCTCAAGCTTCAACTGCTCAACGGCGGCCTCTTCTTCGTCATCATCAATGGCAAAGTAAGGATTATGGGGTTGTGGCTGAAACTTGTAGGCAGTGAAGACATAGAAAGCGAGGGTAGCCAACTCAGCAGCGACGACACTGGTCCAGAGATACCTGTAAGAGGTGATGGTCTCAAGGGCGTAGACAACAACCCTGGTGAAGTAGATGTAACAGATGACGACGACATAGTAGTGTCTAAAAAGGGTGAGCTTCATGAGATTAACGGCGGCCTTGCCATCTGAGCGAGCAGACTCCCTGAGGTTCTTGATGGACCAGACAATGGGAAAGAGGACGGCACAGCAGCAGACGACATCAACGAGGAGGAAGAGCTGCTTCCAGGTGAGCCAGTCCTGAGCGAAGGGACTAGTCTCATCAATGACAACCTGTGCAACATTGGCTACAACCTGGAGAGGAATGACAATGATGAGGACCTTCTTTTCACGGTCCTGAAGGTAAGGTTTGAGGAAGGACCATCCAGTACCAATGAGGACGATGAGGGTGAAGAGAGTAATCCCTTTAAGGAAGCTGAATATATAAAAGATAACATCCCAACCGTGTGCGGTACCTGTCCTCTTGATGTAAGACTTGTCCTCAGCCTCGCAGAGAAGGTTGAGAGCTTTGAGAAGGACGACTGCGAGCATGAATAGATGGATGCGGAAGACAGTGAGACGTTTACGATATAGAATGACAATCCAGAAGACAGACAGAAAGCAATAGACCATGGACAGGAAGAAGTAGACCCTGGGCAACACAGTCCTGCCTGCAGAAAGGTAGTCTCTTTGTTTGGACTTGCCGTCGAGGTTATACATGGCAGAATGGACTTTCATAGACAACTTCAAATCATCATAACAGTTGGCCAAGATAAGGATGTACTGATCGGAGTCGGTTTCGACGTAAAGGGATCCGAAAGAGTCCGAGTTAGGAGGGGTGAGGGAGTTAAAGGTGTAGACGCGTTTAACAAGATGGGAGTCGAGGGTGCACGTGACCTCGGACTCCTCAAGCTGTTGAAGCACGTGCAACCATGATTCCATGGTAACAAGGAAGAAACCAACCTTAGAGAGATCAACGTTGGGGTTAGAAAGGGAAATAGAAGAGACGTTGAGCTCAAGACGACCGGTGTGTGTGAAACCGAACTCGTCGATGGGAATGATTGGACGCGGGTCGGATCGGATCACCGTCGTACGGATCTCACCAAAGGAGACACAAATAAGAGATAACAACAACACAACACGGAGGATCTCCATCAATCTCTCAATCACAATAACACACAGATTGATTCAGATCAAAAACAACACACAAAGATGCAGATCAACCCAAATCTCTCTCTCTCTCTCTCTATTTTACCCTTCTTTGTCTTCTATTTCTACTCTTGTAATTGTATTCCCTTTTTTATTTGGAACATGTCAACCACGCCGGCAACACTCTTGACTTTCTTCTTTCGTTTTTATTACTCCCTTCACACCTATTTCTCATTTACCTTTCTAGAGCTCATAGGCATAACTGACAAACGGATCAATCCGGTCATTTTGAATTTCACCCGAAACAAATAATGTATGGGTGGTTAAAATAATGGTCAAAGTGCTGTCAAGGAGATCATGCGTAAAGTAAATGAGTAGAAAGAAAAAATAGATGTGAATGGAGTACTAAATTTATGTAATTGCTTAATCCCGCACCGCACACATTTTACTACGCTCTACATTGTGGCTCCTTTTTTCATCACTACCCCCAACTAAAAAATTACAAAAAAGTTTTCTCTTCTCTCAAAATCTAACCAATTTGTTAATAGGTTAACAATTATGAATCGTAATTTCCACATATTGCAAGTAATTTTTTTGTTTTATTAAAATTTTTATTAATCCACGCCGATTAATTGATTGAATGCATGTATTTTTTTTAAAAGGAGTTTATTTACAATTAGTGTTTGGATGAATTGTTCAAGGAGGTTGTTAGGGGTGGTCGTCATATTTGTCGGTGGTAGGTCGGTTGTATGGCGAGGCGGCCATCAAGTGACAGTTGTAGCTATAAGCCAATAGTTGTGGGGAAGGCGTCAGTTATGCGCAAAGGGGGTGGAGGGGAGGCGAGAGAGCGGGAAGGGGTGATCGGTGTTTGGAGGGGCGCGAGGGAGGGGTGGTTGGCGTCGGGGTGGATTGCGGAGCGACGAGTATAGAGTTAGTCGTGGGTTTTTGTTTTGGGTTTTTGATGTGGTTCAAACGATTTCCTAATCAACTATAAATACTTCAATAGCTTGTCAATTGTCGTTTTTCTGGTTTCATGTCGACGACAACGGTGAAAGACTTTACCGTGCAATTGATCTTCTAGACAACCATTTTCCATAAACTCATTTACAAGCAACTTGAAATCCTTATGGAAACAATAACTCAGGAGGGTTATGATCAGGGGCGGAGTCAGGATATTGAACCTAAATATCTTTATATTATACAATATATAGGTAATTCTCAAAATTTGTCAACTTTTTTAAGTTTATGTGGTATCTCCTTAAATAAAAATGCACAGTCATTTACCCTCTGCGATCAAGTTTGTTACTCTCATTTAGCAAGAGTAATTGTATTATTTCTATTTTCAGAGTAGTGAAAAACTTACAATCTTTTATGGAGTATTTTATGCTTTTTTTTAACTCATGCCTTCTATACATAAGTTGTCAAATAGTAAAACCGTTTTAACAAATGAGTCACTATTAAATGTTTCAAATGTTTGTATTTAAAATGCTAACCTGATCCAACCTTAAGTCGGGGTTGAGTGTTGTTTAATTATATGCTTTCTAACTAAATCGCTCGACTTAGCTTTTAATAGAAAACCCGACTTCTAATTTTATGAGATAAACCCAATTCCGTCTCATATAACCTCTTTTATGTTAACAAGCTCATTTTCACCTTCTCAAGTAACAAAATTCAAAATTCTAACTTTCTCTTTGTTCATTGGAGACCTTCATCTTCAACCTTAAGACTATCATATTTCTTTCATTTTTCAACGGTTTTTGATGATTCTTGAGTCATTCTTGTCCTATAACCGTCCTCCTCGACCCAGTGTAAGTTAATTTAAGTTTTAATTTGTTTTTATAAAAGCTCCAATTTATGGGTAATAAGATTGTGATGCATGTGTGTTATTTTGCTTAATTTAGGCTTTAAGATGGACGAATTTGACTCGGAGATCTTTGTGGTGAACGATTTTCTTGATTGACTAACATGTTAAAAGGTAACCGTGATGGTGTTACTCGATATTGCACTTTGATTGTATGTATTTATGTGTTGATTTGGTTTTGATGCTATGAAAACAATTGGGTAAAGTTTGTTGTTGTTGGATGAATTATTTTGAATGATTTTAATCCAAAGTTTGTGATTAGGAATATATGTATGCTTTAATTCCATCGTTGAGTTTTGTATTATATGTATGCTTTAATTCCATCGTTGAGTTTTGTATTATATGTATGCTTTAGTTCCATCGTTGAGTTTTGTATTATACGTTATTGTTATTGCATGTGAGTTTTGAAAGAGTTTGGATGGAAAAATAAGCGCCTATCGACTTTGAGTAGTTGCAGAAAAACGTCGTGCATCAGTAAAGGACCAGAGGGAAACCGCAGGATGCGGCCTTAAACTGCAGGCTGCAGTTCAGCTCCGACCAACTTTTGTAAAATGGTTATATCTCCCTCGTTTCTTGGTCGTTTTAGGCGTAAGACCTATAGTTAGAACCGTAAGAGGATATGCTATCACCTCCATTTAAAATTACTAAAAAATAATGCCTAAGACTTGAGTTATGACCGTTTTAAGTTAACCCTTAGTTTTGACGAATTCCAAACTAGTAGTTTTAGAGAGGGTTTTATACTTTTGTTTATTATGCTTTAAGACTTTCATTCTAATACTTTGTCATGTTACTTTAACCCTTTGATGATATTTGAACACTTGGTTTAGGTTATTTACTTAGCTATATCACTTGTTTTAAGTCCTGTCCATGCTTATAATCAATAATTGTATATTATGCATTGTTTTACATGTTGTATGACTTTAATCTTTGCATTTTGGGCATGGTTGCTCGAGTCTTTGATTGAGTTACTGTGAGTATGACAACGTTGTTGGGAGTTGGATGCTTGTGTTCTTCGAACCGGCCGTCAAATGATGTACTTATGCGTTGGTGTCCATTTGCTATGTCATGCTTACCTAGACTTGCATATTCGCCTCTTTTTGGGCCTTTGGCCAGGTTGTGTGGACCATGTTTCCAAATTGAGGTTACTCGTCCTTTGTTAGGTTGTGTCATCTATGTTTAGAGTCTCGGATGTGAGAATGGTTTTACTCACTTATCGTACGGAACAGATTTGTTCTGTGGTTTTGGTGCACCAGAGTCAGATTGGGGACGTAGTACTTATCATAGCCCTACCGGGAGGATACTGTTGAATCAAGATTAGGTTGAGTTGTATTAACTTATGTACATTGTCATGTGTCACTAGTGCCTTGCTCGCCTTGATGTCGTCCTTGGTCATAACGAGAGGGTCACCTGTGGTTGTATTAGCTTATGTACATTGTCATGTGTCACTAGTGCCTTACTCGCCTTGATGTCGTTATTGGTCATGACGAGTGAGTCACCCGTGATTGCATTAGCGTATGTGCATTGTCATGTGTCTTTGTACCTTACTCGCCTTGATGTCGTTCTTGGTCATGACGAGTGAGTCACCCATGATTGTTTATGTGGCTTAACTGCCTTGTTTGGTTCATATGTCATCTTATATGATATAATATGTTTTGTTACGACTCCTTAAGGTAATAAGGAGTCATTGTTTGTTTAAATTATCGTATGTCGTTGTTAATATTTTTTTCATATGTTTATATGAGAGTCCTTCACATGTTTATCTATTTATATGAAATCATTGTGTAATATGGCTGAAGGATACTTAGTTACTCCCCACTGACTGTGTCATTTATGTTTCATGAATGACAAGTTGCAGATCGGTGGTACTTGAGGTTTTGAGACGAGTGAGCTAGCAAGTGTTGCCTAGCAAAGATTGACCTTAAATGTTGTATCTTGAGCTTGTCCTTTTGGACTTAATTATGTATTCGTATCGAGGGATTGTGATCCCAAGATTATGTTTGGATTTTTATTAAAACTTTTCTTAATGTTTTAAGTATTCGATTTTGTATTTTAATGACACTTGAGGTTTATTTATTAAAAAGTTTTTAAAAAAAATTACGTATTTTCCGCTGCAATCACATGTTTATTTTATATTGTAACCGCGAGGTTTATCGCAGTCATAAGCTAAAGAGTCCGTCTCCCACACTGGTCGTCGTTCGTCCCTCTCCCACACAGCCTCCATATACAGCTCACAACCAATACCTGCTTATCTCACTGCACCCCAATTATCCGAAATATCATTTGGTTAATCACAAAGTTAAAAATAAATTTTAACATCATGTAAGCACAAATGTCAACCAAATGTTGAGTACAAACTTTTCCACATACCGGGGTTTGATTGTTTGGTGTGTGGAAACAACCCTTCAAACCAAAATCTCGTTACTTGAACTCCATACCATTATAATGCATGTTTATATGTATAAGTGTTATGTGTAAATCCAAGTCAATCACATGTCTAAACATCACCGTTGTAAACCAAATAATCTCAAAATTTGCCAAAATTCCTTTGTTTCAAATTTTCAAAATTTTTTATATGTTAGTTAAAAAAGGAAAAACGTTTTACATGTATAATAAAAATCGAATTTCTAGAATATACAATTTTTAAATATTCAAAGGGGCTTTATTTAACTTTAAGTCTAGTTAGTCTAGGTCATAGTCAACACTCAGTTAGGTTGAAAATACATCTCGTCTCCCCTTATATTGTGGGTCATAAAAAACGGATCAAATTTCGAAGGCGTCACGCCGTTATTTTGGACCCTCTAGCTCGAGTCTATGAGAATCTAAGCATTCTCGACACTTCGAGTCACACGCCCGAGTCACGCACAAAGACTCAATGAGCCTCACATTTCAAATCCCAATTTCTTTCAAAATCGTCCCTTAAAAAACAAAACTCTCCTAAAGCCATGTTCAGGTACATATATATACCGGAGTTTAGAGTCAATTTAGGTCCACCTTAAAAATACATGCCTAGTCTAATGGCGTCACGCCATCTTTGGACCCACAAATCCCGTTAATAAAGTCAATTGCCTTAATGTCACGCCGTCAAACTCGACAAACATTCTATAACTTTACTAAATTTTCTTGATTAGTTCATAGTTCAATTTTTTTCCCTTCATACCGAAATACAATGAGGCGTACGATAAATTAATGACAAGTCAATTTAAAATATATAAATAAAAAACTAAAAATAAACCTTGTATATATAGCTCGCAATTGCGAGATCTACACTAGTTACGTACTCAGTAGTCAGTACTCGGTAGGGCTGTTCAAAAGTGCGGGTCAGCCCGGCTCGACCTGTCTCACGGGTCAAAATTGACCCGGCCCATCCCGACCCGCTGCCATTCTCGGGCCGGTTTCGGGTCCCATATCCCTTGGTCTGTTCCGATCCGGATCCGCCTAAGGCCCGTCCCAAAACCCATTCCCCCAGACCAGCCTGCCTCGGGAGCCCGGACCCGGCCGACCCGCACGTTTGGACAGGTCTAGACTACTGAATAAGTCAGTGACTCAGTGTGCTAAAAACTTAGAATAAAGGAAAAGGGAGTGAAGTTTTGAATGAAGTGATTGCGTGGAAGCAAAACTTAAAAGCAGTTGTAAATCCCGAAATCCCCTCACATGTTATGTCAAAGACTCGTTTGAAATTCAAATTATAATTGGAACGGAATCTTACAACTGTTGACCACACCATTCTCATCTTCATCTTCACTTCTCTTCTCTTCTCTTCTCTTCTGTGTTTGTGTATTGATAGGAAGAAGAAAGAAAATGGGGTGTATATCCTCAAGTCTACTTAATGAGGAGGATGATGATTACCCGCAGATAGGAAGCAATGCACTGAGTCACCATTTTGTATCTCTAACATCCACCACTTACGGACTCCTTACCCTCGATCATCATCCTCCTCCTTCTCCCATGACCCCTCCAACTCCCCCTCATCGCTTTACCCTTTCGCAACCCGAAATCATCAACTCCTGGGAACTCATGGCCGGCCTCGACTCCAACTCTAAGCTTTCTTCCAACAAACCCAATGCCACTCAAGAAAATACCCATCCTAATATCCCTCCAAATAACTACTCCCTCCAAAACTTCCCCAGCTTGTGCCCTCCACACGGTCACAACAAGGTTGTTCTCTACACTACCTCTCTTCGCGGTGTCCGAAACACTTTTGAGGCTTGCAATTCCGTTCGCTCCACTCTCCGACTCTTGGGTTATGCTTTTTCAGAGAGGGACATTTCCATGGACCGCGGTTTCAAGGACGAGTTTAACCGATTATTCCTGCCCCGTATGCTTCTCCCACCTCGTCTTTTTATTAAGGGCCGTTATGTGGGAGGAGCTGAAGACGTTCTCAGGATTCATGAGGAAGGTGGTCTTCTGCACCTTCTTCAAGGCATCCCCAAGCTCATGGCTGGTTCTATCTGTGATGGTTGTGGTGACGCCCGCTTCTTGCCTTGCTTTCGATGCAATGGCAGTTGTAAATTGCTTCATGATACCATATCCAATTCCCGTATCAGGTGCCCCGACTGTAATGAGAATGGTTTGGTTCTCTGCCCCATCTGCTCCTGACTCGTGTATTTTTCATTGTATCTACCATTGTTGTCTATATATATATATATATATGGAGTTTCATGTATCAAACCAGGTCTGAGCTAAGTCGCACCTTCATTGCTTTGTTTTTGTATCTTCAGATTTCATCTGGATTGTATGAATCCTGGTAAATCTAGCAGTAGTCAAGTTAGAGCTTAGATACCTACCAACCAAAGTTTGTTATTTGATACAAGTAATTTGGAAACATTCTCCTCGGTTTTTTAATGAAAAATGCAAATTTGAAACATTTTAGGATTCAGCTTTATCTGTTAATGAGATGCACAATATAAAAGATGATTGAGAAACAACATTCAGGAAATGGCTCACTTGAGTAAACCTCACTAGACGATCAATCATTACAGGGTTCTGAATTTCTCAAAAGAATGAAAACGGAGCAAGACGATGTTGTCTTGCCAGATATAATAGTTCAGGAGTTCATGATTGAAATGACAAACATATCAAAATTTCAGATCCATTTACCTCTTAGAAAATTATGAAATAACTAGAAACTAGCACAGTATGACAAGTTTAGTAAGGGGAATTCAGGTTCATATACAACATATTGAGCTCACCAAATGCAGCATCTCAACTAATTTGTGATCAGTTTTAAGTTATGTAAGCACTAAATTTAGTTTTGTATGTCGCTGTAAGCTGGCCAGAGCATGTCCTTGCAAGTGATGGTCGTCTGGTACAATGCTGAATGAAGTTGGTCAGCCTTTTTTAGAGCAAGTCCAACTACTGGCAGTGGTAGTACTCCACTGATCAGAGAAGCTCACTGAGGAGGCGCCACTAGAGCCACATTTAGCCACAGTTCGGACACTTTCGATCAACTCCTGAGTTCGTACTTCTTCTGACAATATCTCTAACAGCTGCTCAGAACTAATGGCCAACTTGACTTTCCAAACATCACCTCCTTTGTTATGCCTTGATAATACATCTGTGTTGGATCTCCTGAGGGCCACATTTTGACGGCGGTCAAAGGACATCCTAAAAGGTGGGACTGCACCTGTACTTGTTGGTATGCTCTTGGATCTTACATGACCTACCTTCTCTTGAAAGGCGTATTTGTCGGTATGAAGGGGAAGAAGCAAGTATGGAAGTCCAGGTTGAAGCTCTTCGTGGTTGGACAGCGGTGTCCACAACAAATCATCACCATTCACAATTGCATGGCATGGAAATTCTTCAAGGATAACACCGGCTGTCAGCGGGCCATTGAATTCCATGATTCCTCCATTCCCACTCACAACTTGGATTCTCTCTGCTACCTCTGTATTTATCATGCTACCAATTAAGCAATTCCCCATTGATGGATGCTGCAGTATAACCTTCCTATTTCTTTTATTTCTCTCTATTTTTTCTACAAGTTCCAGCAATGAAGCATATCACGAGAGATTTATGGTGTCCGTCTTTTCAGCTTTTGACAGAACAAACCAAAGTAGATTGCTCTACAGTGTGGAGTGCCAAGGAGTGCATAGGGTCTTTACTAAGAAAGACGGTCAAAAATGAAAGCCAATGACTGAAATGAGTGGTCCACCAGTCTTACTCATCATATCATTCACTTTGCCTTTAACAAAGCTTAATTCACTCTATCTATATTCCATTTGTCCTGAATCCAAACATAGTATTTCCGCTAAATCTAAACTGATATTAGCTTGCCAATTCAAGCACCACTGATAAAAGTTTATAACCAGACAAGCTTAAGCTTCACAATGACCTATTGTCCTTGAAGTTCACCGAGCCAAGCCTGACCGAGGATTTAAAAACTCTTATGAGATATCTGTGTGCTAATCACGACAACACGGTAGCAGACCAATCATACATGAAACAGAAATACTGGTGTCATGGACAGACCACTACCCTAAAATACGATTTTGCCGAGTCTGGTATACACTCTTACGGAGGGCCGTTCTCTAGTATTAACATAGCAGCAGTATTCAATTGCATTCACGAAAACCTGTAAAAGAAGTAGCTTAGCTTGCCCAGAATCAAGAAAATCCAATCTTTTGTGAAATGGAGAGACTAATGTTATTATTTCCTGCGTGTCAAAACTACTAGTTGAGATTCCGCGCAATGGATACGCGGTGTATCTAGAGTTGTAATTTTTAGCGTGTTAATCATAGGTTAAACCGACAAGTTATCAATGTATTTGTATTGGAGAAAAAAAAAAGTAAATGTGTTTTTAATGAAATGTTTTTTTAGCTCGAAAGTGATGATTTCTGTTTATAATGTTATCAATTTTTTTTTATTTTTTATCACAAAGCTAATTAATAATAGGAGCTTTAGTTTATTTGTACATGTAAGTATGTCCAATCAGTATAATAACACTAAATGAAAAATTTAGCAATTTAGTATAATTTATAGGTTTATATCAATTTTATTTTATTTAAATCAAAAGTTACATTTTTAGAGTTTGATAAGAAAAATTATACTTTGATGAGAAGAAATAATTATTAAAGGATAATGCTTTAAAGAAGCAATCTATAATTTATGGGTTTATATCAATTTTATATTATACTATAATTTATGGGTTTATATCAATTTTATTTTATTTTAAACAAAAGTTATATTTTCAGAGTTTAATAACAAAATTATACTTGAGAAGAAAATATTATAAAGCGATAAGATTTAAAGAAGGAAAATCAACCAATCAATCAATCTTATTAGTTTCCTTAATCAAATAATTGCTTTTGAAGGAAAAATATTTTATAATCCTTATTCTTTCAGTAGATATGGAAAAAGATGTAATAACTGAAGTTTTAGTTCCTAAAAGGGAGCTAAGCCTATCCCTATTTCCCAGGCCCTGACTTGACCAGAGGAAGAGTGGCGAGTGCGTCAGTTTTCTGATAGATTTCATAAGAATAATCAATTTTTTTTTTTGGTACTAATGAGGGGCAGAGTCCCGAGTTTTAATTGTTCGCTATTACAAGGGGAATAGCAACCCAAATTTATTAATGCCCTTTTTAAATTACTCTATTCTTTTGATCCAAAAATATAATAAAGGTTTCCAAAAACCAATAGGATTAGTTTATTTCCTAATTAGCTTATTACTCTTTTATTTTATTTCCTATCTTAAGTACGTTCGAATTAAGGTAATTGTGTGTTGTTCAAGTCACTTGCTTTAAGTCGGTTACTAGCTACTATAAATAAGGTCGTTGTATTGTTATTTTACGATTTAAGACAATGTTGAATTATAAAGAAAAGAAACAGAATTGCTGTTGCAATTGTGCAATTCGGTCCGACGAGTTCGTTCCAAAAATTGTTAGAGTTTGACGCGTTTTCAAGCTTTAATCCGAGTAACAGTTAATAGGTCTTAATTGTTCTCACCATTATTCGAATTATAGGTCTAATTCGAGCAAATATCTCATTATTTCAAGATCTTTACGGATATTGGAGCAAATATCCCTTTTATTATTATTATTCTTTATTCTATAAAACCGCTTCCGCTAATTTTCGTATCATATGGTATCGGAGCTGCAATCTTGATTTTTCTTAAAATCAAGACGGTCCTAAGGCGTGTCGAAGCCAAGTTTTAGTTGAATTTCCGATTGTGATTGGAGTTCAAGGATTAAACTCGAGCAGGTAGTTCGAGGGTTGATCGGTTTTGAGTACTGTTCTCAGGAACACGTTATCCCAAGCGCTGTCTCTTATACACA
>JAOWBH010088097.1:0-14496 GCA_028566215.1 Silene coronaria | reverse complement strand
GTTGGTGAATTTGCCTCCGTATTTAGCTGAGGTGGTTAGTGCAGATTCTATTAATAATAATTCTTAAACCCGCTTTGGGTTTAATTCAAAAAAAAAATCAAATCAATTTCCGAAATCTAAAAGTAATGACTAAATTTAATTTATTATTGATCTACTTTCCAATATTATTATCTATGATGATTATCAATTTAAAACATTCATTGGCAGATTATGTTGACAGCAAATGTTCAAACACAACAAGGTTCGCCAGCAACAGCAAATATCAAACAAATCTAAACACACTCTTTCAGGAACTTAGGTCCAACGCCGCCAACGGTTACGGCTACCACAACGCAACAGCCGGTGTCGGAACAACCGATGTCGTATACGGTAACTTCCTTTGCCGTGGTGACCAAAGCAAAAGCTCGTGTCAAGCCTGTGTCACCTCGGTAACAGCTCTGGACTTGCCCCTTATTTATTGTCCTAACAGAAAAGTGGCTATTATATGGTACGACGAGTGCATGGTACGTTACTCGAATGAGTCATTTTTCGGTACATGGGCTGAAGATCCTGGGTGGGGAAAATCGAACCAAAATAATATTCCGGGAAATAATGTATCGCAATTTATGCATATAACGAAAAATATGTGGATTAATCTTACCAGTCAGGCTGCGGGTGGCGGGTCAGATATTAAGTATGCGACGGGTGCGGTTAAGTATTCTAGTTTGGAGTCGGTTTATGGGTTGGTACAATGTACCCCTGACCTTAGTTACGACGATTGTAGGGAATGTTTGGAATATGTGATTGCCAAATTCCCTACTAGTTGTATTGGGTCTAGATACTTGATGACTAGTTGCAATGCTCGATTTGAAATATATCAGTTTTTTTATGGGAATATTAATGTGACGGGGAACGGGACCGGGATGGCCCCACCATCATCACCGCCACCTAAAGTTTCGACGGGGATAATAAGTCGTGGTGGTAAGTTATATTCGAGCTCTTATTTTTATACGGTTGTTTTGTGAATTTTATTTTGGCTAAATGAGTTTTTTCGGAAATAATTGGCGCTTTGGAATTTGCTTTAAACTATTTGGAGTTACCACGTCATAATTTTTTGAGATTTGAGGAATACCCGCTATTTCATGTAGAGGCTTTAATCTTAGATGAAATTTTAGGAAAAAAAATTGAGAACTACCAAAGCCGCTACTTTGCTAAAATCACCATTATCGCGTCCGTCTGGCCCCCGTAACATGCTGCTAAACCGGTTATTATCAAAAAACATTTAAAAGGACTCATTCTTTTTGCTTAATTTCAATTCATATTCAGCTCACTTCACTTCGGCTCCATTTATTTCACTAAATTTCAATTTAGTCTAGATCCATTTAGCTTACTTATGTTCAGTTCGGTACATCTCAGCTCAATTCAAAATATTTCTTCATTTAGCTCAAGAGTACATGACCTAATTTTAGCCCGAGGTTTACGGTTGCATGGGAAACATGTATAAAGCAAATTTAAAACTTCCAACTACAATGAAATTGTGCAGGTAAAACATCAACTAATAAGGTGATCGCGATTGCTGTTGTTTTGGCTCTTCTTGGAGCTGGATTACTTGTGATATCCTTCTATTTTATCATTATGCGACGTAAGAAAACGAAGAATGATGATGATGCTCATGAAACTGGTATGAAATAATTCTACATGTAGTAGCAGATTAAAAGAAACTAGCAAGGGTGATTGACCCCTCTCTTAATAATGAGAAATTTGAAAAAAAAAATCAATTTTTCTATCATTTGTATATTTATATTATTGTTTGAATAGTTCACCCATAGTAAAATCCGGCTCGCTCTAACTGTAAATCCTGATTCATGCTCTATATACATATATAAATTATAATCATTATACATGATAACTGAAAATTAAAACATCTTTAAAGTTTTTGTTTGATCAATTAACCTATGTCTATTCTTGGGTGTGATGGAATAATTGAAGAGGATCTCATAACTCGCGAGTCATTGCTATATACTATGGCAACCCTAGAGACAGCAACAAATGGTTTTTCGAATGAGAACAAATTGGGTCAAGGTGGCTACGGCAGTGTCTATAAGGTAATCATTTTCCTGAATTATGATGCGTCTTTTCTTATGAAAAGGTGGTAACATGTCTAGTTTAATTCAAGCATGTGTATTGTTATTCATGGAAATTCAAATGTACGATATTTTTCAATTCAATAAAAGAACGCGGATCGAATATCGATGACAAAAGAAACTTGAAATGGTTTCAATAATTTAAATAAAAAAATAGTATACGATGCTGGCTTGATTGAACCCGGGATTGTCTAAACTGACACTGAGGTTATTATCCAACCCGACCCTTGGCTAGGGCTTGGTGAAATAGTGAATTATAACTAAATCTTTTTATTTGCTTCTCCTTTTGTCATTATCTTATAGTTTTATTTGATATAATCTTGTCACTATTAATTAGAGTTGTGCACAGGGTACATTACCAAATGGTGAAGAAGTGGCAGTGAAAAGATTGTCTAGAAGCTCACGTCAACGTGCACAAGAATTTAAAAATGAGATCTTATTAGTAGCCCAACTCCACCACAAGAATTTATCTAGGTTGTTAGGGTTTGCTTTGAACCAAAAAGAAAAATTATTGGTTTATGAGTATGAGCCTAACAAAAGCCTTGACAAATTTATTTTCGGTATGTAATTCATTTGGACTTAATTATATGTTTTTCATTGTTGGTGCTTGTTTATGTGGTATTACATCGCGATTTTATTCCTGATTAGAATCTCACGTCTTTTAAAAGAATAATTATTATAGCTAAAACATTATAACCTAGAATTGGGCCTATTTTTTGTAATGTATTCGATAAGTATGTTGTGCTACATATAAACCTAACTTATTAAACTATATATACAAATTTCAAAAGCTCATAATTTGTACAAAGTTTAAATGCGGAAAATTTGGCTCAACGCACTTTATGATAGATTATTTATTGACTTTTATGATAAAAAAAATTGTGGATAAAAATATAGATTATTAAATATTTAACAGTTAATATCATCAACGACGACATTCCTCACTTTTCTCGATTAATTTTATCTATTTCAAATTTGTTTCGTTTTCATTCAATTGAATGTGATTAAATCGATATGTATGCATTTTATATTTTTGAGGAGGACACTAGGTTAGAAAGCATAAATTTTGGAACAAATTTGGGGTTTAGATCATTCAAGAGTGATTTTACAGATTGATTTTTATTGGAATTCACTAACATGAAATGGGTACAAAAGAGATGACTATACATTAAGAAAATTTTACCGGAGATGGTGAAGCCACTGAAGAGACCGGCGATTTATATAAATTTAGGGAAAATAAAATATAAGTGATGTCGTGGACCCATCGTTAAATAGATTGAATTAGACCCAAAACGCATATTAATTTATCAAAATTCCCATTTAGGCAAAAAAAATTTCTTTCGTAATAATCAAGGTAAATTAGGATAATCTAAACGCATTACCTATAAAAAAATCTATAGAAAAATTTGATTCAGATTATATTTGATCGTTTTATAACTTTACCCTACAATACCTCCAATCTTAACCACTAGACAAAAATTTATCTTCAGTACTCAACCTCGTTGATCAAGTTAAACTTTGGTCACTTTGAACTTCAAAGCTTTTATGACTCATGGAATAGATGTGTTATCATCCAGTAAATCTAGTTGTTCATATAATCACATTACATAAATTTCGTGATTCATTGTATGTTTTAGATCCTGCAAAACAAAGACAGTTAAATTGGAGATTGCGTTATAAGATTATTCAGGGAATAGCGAAAGGAATGCTTTATCTTCATCAAGACTCGGGTTTAAAAATCATACATAGAGATTTGAAGGCTAGCAACATATTATTGGATGCAAAGATGAATCCTAAAATTGCTGATTTTGGTTTGGCAAGGATGTTTGATTATGACAAGTCTCAAAGCAACACAAGTAGGGTTGTTGGAACATAGTGAGTATCATTTATGTGTCGTAAATAAATTTTTTATTTATTTATTTTAGATTGAAACAAAAATTATTAAGTGCCGAAAATTGTGGAATTTCTCACTTAATGATTTCCAAAACCTACCCATCAGTTAAGCGTGTTATTTGTTTATTACTCGATTTTTTAGGCAAAATAAACTCATCGTCGTAATTTCTACTCTTTATTAAGTAAATCCTATATCTTGGTACAATGTTTAAAAATTTTGTACATAGCGTATATGGTTTATAATAGTTAAGAAAATTTATCACTCACATAGTCACATAATATTGTTTTCTACCGTATTAGCGGCTACATGTCTCCAGAATATGCTATACGTGGGATATACTCTACGAAATCAGATGTGTACAGCTACGGAATATTGATCTTAGAGATCATTAGTGGCAAAATGAATTCCGCATTTCCTGAAGAAAGTAACGGTGAAAGTCTCGTAATCTATGTAAGTTGAATAATTCTCCCTGTTGAACGATCTTATAGAAAAATCATTTTAATTTAATATTATAACGAAGGCTTTAATGTCTTTGTCATGGAAGAGCGGTGGCTGTGGAAGTTATTTTAATGAGATTATTTATGTGAAAATCTTCTGGTTTTACAATAACACTTTTTAAAACGATTTTATACAAGAATTATTGATTGAACAGAGGAGTAATTCATTAATCCCTTATAGCATAATTAACAGGCTTGGAAGTTATGGCATGAGGGTAAATCCTTGGAATTTGTCGACGCAAGCATAAGAGGCTCATGCTCGAGCCATGAAGTGACAAGATGTGTGCACCTAGCTTTATTGTGTGTTCAAAAGGCAGTCGAGGCAAGGCCGACAATGGCCGCGGTGATCTTGGCAATGGAGAGTAACACTGTTACTCTTCCAGTACCAAGACAACCTAGTTTCTTCAACAAGGATATAGGAGATTCAGACAATGGCATTGACATTGTCATTGTTCATTCGTCAAATGATGTATCTGTGAGCGAAATTGAACCTAGGTAGCTCGATGAAAAGTTGTCATTAAATTGCAAGATAGCTTGAATGAGATTTATATACACAAATTGTTTTATAAGACGTTCTTTTTCTGAGACTAATTGAATTACAAATTTACGATAAACCCAAGTAAACAAATCATAATTCTTAGTGTAATTGTAAAATTGAGATTTATAGATGATGATGATAGCTTGATTCACTCATCAATTTGTTATATAATTTTACAATGTTTTATTGTAAAATCGTTATCCAAAAGACGTAATAATTTATAAAAATCGTAAGGCGTGAGATTTTTAATTTATTTTCATAGCATAAGCCGTAAAATTAATTAGTTGTGCACTTGTGGCATATTGTTGGCCTGAGGGTGGCAACCCAATTTTCACATTGGAAAAGAAATCGAGTCTTGCCTAGTTTGTAATAGAAACCACTAACACTCAATTAGTATGCGATCTTTTAGAAAGGAGTCCAAAATCAAAACCGTGCGGGTTTGACCCAATGCAAACAATATCCTACTAATGTGACATAATGGTAGATGCGGAATAACGTTTACACATACAAAATTTACTCTTTCACATACCCTTTTTCATTTACTTTTCATATCATACCCTTAAAGTCTTAAACCTAAATTACCACTTATATGTATTTTTTTTCCTACAATCAAATTTAATTGTTTCAAAAACTTGACTAATGCATTATAATTCCTCAATTGGTGAAGTAATTTTGTTGTATAGTAATGGTTAATTAGTTTGTTTTTATGATTATGAGTGGCGACTTGTGTATGAATTGTTTAACAACCCTGGCTACTGCGAGTCATTGGAATCATCCAAATTGTTTTTTTTTTGTTTGCAAAGTGAAGCGGAATTAATCCAAAACAACACAAACGAAGCAAACTACTCTAAAAAGCGTAAAAGGGAACAAAACGAGGCCAAGAGATGCCTCCCACATATTGTTGGACAAGCCGAAATAGTTTATTCGGGCATATTTGACGCTCCAAATTGAGTCTAAGAAATGTAGTAGGACATATAGAACGGAGATTATCTTTTGTTACACTCATACTTTAGAAATTTCTTCTTAATTCAAGACCAATTGTCAATTGATACGTTAAAGTCGTTGTAATTATGTTTGTAAACGTTCACGGCATTCGATACAATAAAAGAATTAAATATTAGAATATCATTAATATTCTATCGTATATTATCAGAATATCCTTATACGATAGAATATTAATGATATTCTAATATTTAATTATTTTATTGTATCATAAATATTTGTTAACCTAATTACAAGGCTATAAACATGGAAAGGATATTACAATGATTACAACAAATCATAGCAAATATACAATAGAATATTTATGATATTCTGATAATATACGATAGAATATTAATGATATTCTAATACGCCCCCACAGTCGAAGCGGGAGGAGGTCGAATGCTGAGACTGGAGCGGAAGTCGTCAAAGAGAGGTTTTGGTAGGCCTTTGGTGAAAATATCGGCGTATTGATAGCGAGATGGCACGTGAAGAACATTGACTTGGCCAAGTGCGACTTTTTCCCGTACAAAATGTATGTCCATTTCAATGTGTTTAGTACGCTGATGATTGACGGGATTGCTAGCAAGATAAATGGCGCTTACATTGTCACAGTAGACGATTGTGGCTGTGTTGATCGGACATTGAAGCTCGAGAAAGAGGTTTCGCAGCCAACAGGACTCGGCTACTACATTAGCAACACCGCGATACTCGGCCTCGGCGCTTGATTTTGATAGAGTAGGTTTCCGTTTTGAGGACCACGAGACCAGATTGTCTCCAAGATATACGCAATAACCGGATGTGGAACGGCGTGTGTCAGGGCAGCCACCCCAATCGGCGTCAGTGTATGCGGTCAATTTAGTCACGGACGAGCAATTTAAATGAAGACCGAAATGCTTAGTACCTTGAGCATACCGTATTATGCGTTTAAGTGCAGTAAGATGAGCAGTCCGGGGATCATGCATATATAAACAAACTTGTTGAACCGCATATGATAGATCAGGCCGAGTGAAAGTTAAGTATTGTAAAGCCCCGGCAAGTGATCGATATAAAGCAGGATCATCAATTTTCTGACCAGAGTCAGCACTTAATTTTGCCTTAGTGTCGACCGGAGTTTGTGCGGGCTTGCAATTGGTCATCTTTGCCCTGTGAAGTATTTCCTCGGCATACTTCTTTTGATGAAGAAAAAGGCCGTGTCGGTGTCGTATAGCAGAAATGCCGAGGAAGTAGTTTAGGGGACCTAAATCAGTCATAGCAAATTCACCACGAAGGGTGTTAATAATCGAGTCTCGGAGAGTGACCGAGGAAGCTGCAAGGATGATGTCGTCAACGTACAATAAGATATATGCAATGTCAGACCCATTTCGAAATATGAACAACGAATTATCTGAAGTACTATGACGAAATCCAAAGGACGAGACAAAATTCGCAAACCGTTTGTACCATGCCCGAGGGGCTTGTTTGAGCCCGTAAAGCGACTTTTTGAGAAGACAAATGTGATCAGGCCTTTGTTTGTCACGAAATCCGGGAGGTTGATGCATATAGACGGTCTCGGCAAGGTGCCCATGAAGGAAAGCATTCTTCACATCAAGTTGATGAATGGGCCATTTTTTGGAGACGGCTATGCTTAGAACGGATCGAATTGTAGCCGGTTTTACCACGGGGCTAAAAGTCTCATCACAATCGATGCCAACCTGTTGTGACCTGCCATTGACAACAAGACGAGCCTTGTATCGCTCCAAATCACCATTAGATTTAAATTTATGTTTAAATAGCCAAATGCACCGAGTAATATTAACATTAGGCGGCCGAGGAACCAAAACCCAAGTCTTATTTTGAATAAGAGCATCGAATTCGTCGGTCATGGCCTGCTTCCAATTCGGGTCATGAAGTGCATCAATCGGGTTTTTGGGAATTGGTGAAAGGGAGGTAGTGACGGAGAGGTCAAACACTGGTTTGGGTTTGAATATTCCGTGTTGAGCTCTTGTGGTCATTTGTGGGGAGGGCACTGGAGGTGGGGTCAGGGGCGTGGTTTGGGACGAGGCAGGGGAGGTCGTTGTTGAGACAGGGGGAGTGTCTTGATGGGAGGTTGTGGGCGAGACCGAGGGTGACCTCGTAGGGGAGACAGCGGCTGTCTCATGTGACGTGGCTGAGGATGGAGTGTTGGGGGAATGAAGGTAGTGTGTCATGGTAGGGGACGGGTCCGAGTCCAGGAAGTCGTAGGATGAGGCAGTCATGGTGGCTGTTTTTGTAAAAGGAAATACACTTTCATTAAACGTTACATGACGGGAAATGATTACCTTTCTGGAACTCATATCAAGGCATAAATAGCCTCGATGGTTAGACGGGTACCCAATAAATACACACGGTGTAGTACGAGCCTGAAGTTTGTGGATGCTAGGTGACGGCGAGTGCGGGTAACATAGACATCCGAAGGTTCGTAGATTTGCGTATGATGGTGTCCGAAGATAAAGACTAGAAGTAGGTGATGTGAGGCCATTGGCTTTGCTCGGAAGAATGTTATGAAGATAGGTTGCCATGGAAAGGGCGTAATGCCACATGGAAGGAGGTAAATGGGCGTGTAAGAGAATGGTTCGAATGATGTTGTTTAATGTGCGAATTTTTCTCTCAGCCTTCCCATTTTGAGGAGATGTGTGAGGACATGAATGTCGAAATAACATACCATGTTGTTTGAAAAACTCATCAAATTGAGAGTTCTCATATTCCTTGCCGTTATCGCACTGTAATGTTTTTAATTGACGATTAAACTGGGTAGTAATAAGTGTGTGAAATTTTTTAAAAATATTAAAAACTTCCGATTTGTGCTTTATAGGAAATGTCCAAATAAAATTGGTGAAATCGTCAAGAAACAACAAATAAAATCGGTGACCCATGGAGCTGACAACGGGAGAGGTCCACAAATCACTATGGACTATATCAAACGGAAAACAGGTATTGTTATTCGACGTGGAGAAAGGCAATTTAATGTGCTTACCGAGCTGACATGACTCACAAAAATTGTCTTTTAAAGGACTACAATCAATACTTTTATTACTACGAATGAGAGAAAAAATAGTTGGGCCGGGATGGCCTAAGCGATCATGCCATGTTGAAGCGGTGACGGCAGTGAGGGCTTGTGGTGAGGCAGTTTTGGACGACGAGAGTAAGGGGTAGAGGTCACCCGTACTACTGCGTCTCATTATTGGGGTCCCCGTCTGCAAATCCTTCACAGTAAAACCAAAAGGATCAAACTCAACAGAAACATTATTATCGGTGGTAAGTTTTCGAACCGAGACAAGGTTTTTGATCAAGTTTGGGGCGTGAAGGACATTATTCAAGATAAGAGGGGGGAGGGGAGAGGGTAAGACTGTCGCACCATAACCACGAATAGGAATTTCAGAACCATTACCGACAACAATTTTTCGATTATTGCTCAAATTGAAATAAGAGGAAAGGGTACCTTTGTTCGACGTCATATGGGAGGATGCGCCCGTATCCAAATACCAATTGTCGTCCGGTGCTTGGAGGGACAGCGTCTGCATTGTGGCAGCGATGTCAGTGGGAACAAGAGCACCTTGAGAAGCCCCAACCATCGGAGATTGAGCCAAGAAAGCATGAGGACGGGGGCCGAGCACCCCTGCACCACGGTTAGAAACAGGGGGAGCCCACCCTGTCGTAGGATAAGGACAAGGTGGTGGTGCTGCCCAAGCTTGCTGCTGCTGCTGCCAAGGGGACGGCTGGAGTGGGACCCACGTCCAGGACTGTCGAGTGCCCTGTGACTGTTGCTGGCCGCCAAAGCTGCCCCGCGAATTATCTGACCTATTCGAATTTCCACCCCCCTGATTCCCATTATTTTTGCCTTTATAATGTTTACCTCTGCCTCCTTTCTGGTTCTTGTGTCCCTGATGATTGCGAGACGAGGAGTCGGAATTGCGGGTGTTGTTCTCATTTTGGGATGCGAGCAGGCCAGTCTCGGTAGCAGGAGGAGCAGCCGCCTTGTTCTGTCGGCCCTCTTCAAGCGTCAACATTGACCGGGCCGTATAGAAAGCGGGCAATGGATCCCGTTGTTGAATCACCGTGCCCACATTATCATACCTTGAAGAGAGACCAGCGACTAGACGAAGAACAAGGCGTTCCTCTGTGACCGGAGCCCCGACGTTGGCGAGTTGATCGGCCAACATCTTCAGTGCTTGACAATATGCCGATGCGTTTGGGTAATTGTCCATTTCAATATTCGAGAACTGTTGTTCAAGATAGACGGCCCTCGAATTCTTGTTATCGTTGAAAATGTCTTGCAAGCGCTCCCATGCTTCCTGTGCAGTGGCACCCGGCTTGAGGATTGTGTGAAGGAGATCAACGGAGATGGTAAAGTAAATCCATTGTTTCACAATTGCATCAAGTCGGGTCCATAGGCCGTCTTTATTTATCACGGTGTTTTTGGGAGGCACGATGTGATCTGCAACATCGTATGCTTGAGCGGTGTTTAAGAACAATTCGGCCCAAGAGGCGTAATGGACATTTTCCATTTCAAGGGTGATTTGGACATGGTTTTTGATGTTTGAGACGGAGAAGGCAGGGTGAAAGGGCATGGATTTTTGTGCATCGTTGTTGCCAGCCATGGTTGATGAAGAAGGAGGGGGTCCGGGTAAGAACAGAGACGAGAGAAGAAGGAGAAGAAGAGATGAAAGAAAGTTTTTAGAGAAGGATTGAGAGCTCTGATACCATATTAGAGATTGAATCGGTGAGTCGTTTCATTGATATAATCGACCTATATATACAAGCTACGAATATTTGTTAACCTAAATACAAGGCTATAAACATAGAAAGGATATTACAATGATTACAACAAATCATAGCAAATATACAATATGATATTCTGATAATATACGATAGAATATTTATGATATTCTAATATTTTCTATACCTAAGAAGCAAAATTCGTAAAATTAATAATGTTAAAGTTGGCGATTATCCTTGTGGGATCGATACTCACAAGTTGAATTCGGTTTTACTCATTTTATTGGCATGTAGTACGTGAACATTGATTGTTTAGCATTGACAGAATATGTTACAGCAGGAGAAACATATTCTCATTTTAGGATAGCATAAATTGTGCAAGGAAAAACATGTGGTTATATATCGTTTTCATTTTCGGCCTTATTTATTTTTGTACAGATTTGTCTAATCTATTAGAAGATACTTTCGATCTCAGTTGTAATTCTCTATAAATAGGTGATCAAACTACCTCAAAAATAATTAAGGAAATGATATAAAAAAGGTAGTGTAATGTTTTGTCATCTTCAAACGCTTACTATCCGGCCATCTAGAGGTGTTGTGATGTTATTATCGTCCCCTTTACAGAATAATGTACCATTCCGAGAGTGGAATTATCCTTGAAATCACATGACTTAGCTCAAATTCTAAACCCTTTTCCGTCCCATTTTAGGATAGAATGATAAATACACTTCTTTAAGTTACTAGATTCATATCCTTAGCTTGCTAGATACCTTCCTTTAAATTGTTAGATACACTTCTTTAAGTTATTAAATACATACCTTTAACTAGCTAGATACACTCCTTTAATTATCTAGATACACTTCTTTAAGTTATTAGATACATACCTTTAACTAGCTAGATACACTTCTTTAACTAGCTAGATACACTCCTTTAACTAGCTAGATACACTCCTTTAACTTACCAGATACATACCTTTAACTAGCTAGATACACTCTTTTAACTAGCTAGCTAGATACACTTCTTTAACTTACCAGATACATGTCTTTTAATAGCTAGTAGATACACTCCTTTTAATTTAACTAGGTGGATACATTCCTTTAAGCTACTACATACATACCTTTAACTTGCTGGATACACTTTTTTAAGTTACTAGATACTTACTTATAGGATGCTAGGTACATTCTTAAATTACATATATATCTCTAATTAGCTAAATACACTTTTATTAATTACTTTATACCTTTAACTAGCTAAATACACTTCGTTAAAACCATGAAACATGAAACAATTTGCAGCGATACGTGAACTTATATACAAAAAGTAACCATAACAACACAAATACGAGTCTACTAAGAGACTAAGTAAACAAAGTAATGAAAGCAAGAGAGAAGGCCACGAGCAATGAAAGCAGGACTTCGTTTAAAAATAAACTAACAGCAAAATGGTGAATACTAGCTAGTTAAGCTACTGATATTTTAGGATGATTTTCAGTGAAACATTAACTTGGGTACGTGACTCATTAATTCAGCAATATTGCACCTACTTCTAGTATGCTACTTCTCTCGAACAAATGCAGACTACATCCATCATTATCATATTACTCCATCATCACAAAGCAAGCCATCATCTTTGCTCAACCATCCTATCACACCAACTCGCCCCACCACAGTAGTTCAACCTCACACCCCTGCTTAGAGCACCGTGCGCTGCTTCTTCATCCAACGACGCCTAACTCGTCTCCTCCTTTACTCAATCTCGTCGCAGGCTCACAATTCGACTACCATGGCAGCCAGAAAACCCGACAACGAAGCAACACTAGCAACTATCATTGTTCAATTCGCCCACTCACCTGAGTACCGTCACGGTGTCGAAATCAATCAAAATCCGAGCCCAAGTATGGCTCAGTTCAAGCTCCCATCAATCAAATAGAAGGCGAGTTCAAGACGGACCCACTGGGATCAATAATTGAACCAGCCTCGTCCCAATCCTAAGCACAAATCAATCGCCTCCATCTCCTGCTCGTACCCTGCACTCCTCTGGTTGGCATATCCCTACGAGCCACTCACCCATATCAACCAACTCCGACAAATAAACATCCCACCATTAGTTACAAACTCCACCATTTATGGCGATAGATACTCGCCGTTGACATCAAAGTCGAGATCTGATTTACAGATCTACATTAATACACCGACGGTGGGGCTAAGGATCATCGACGGTTAATAGGGCGAAGAAAGTTTGCCGTAGTGGCTCGCCGTGGAATTATAGTCACAAACGGAGCTCCGAGATGTTGGTAACGACGTGTAGCCGGAGCTCCGATGGTCGCTAGCGAGAGTATGCTGTGTGGGTGGGTAGGAGATAGAGTGAGGTGGGTGATTGAAAATGACAAACTGACGGGTATAAGTCAGTAAGTGTGGAGGGATAAGTTTGACTTTGCTTATTTAATTAGTCAGACCTTTTAAAGTTAGTTCGTAAGTTCGTATTGTAATTTACCAAGTGTATCCGGTTGTAAAATCAATAGTATCCACTTTCACCGCCATTATCACTACCTCCACCACCATCACCACCACCGTCACCACCATTACCATGCGTATCCAGTAGTAAAACCGACGTATCCGGTAGTAATACCGTACATATCCGGGCTGGTATATATTTTGTGTATCCACAAACCCATTCGTCACACCAGTCACACCACCACCGTGACCACCACAATCACCACCACACCGAGCATCACCACCACCATCCCTTAACTAACCCGACAATCAGCACCGTCCCCACCACCACCACACAACTGCAGCCATCCCAATACCACCACCACGACCCCAAACTAACCCGACAATCAGCACCCTCACCAACACCGCCGCTACCACCACCACGGACCACACATGCCACATTCACCACCTGCACTACGACACCACCAGACCACCACCACCGATGATCCACGACCACCACCAATCCACACGACCACCACCGACCCCACATCGACTTAGTCCGACGACACTTCACCATCTATGCCACCACGACACCACCCAACTCCGGAACGCAATCACTGCCATCACCACCACACTTGTTGACTCATATTCAACCGAGAAGGGCATTTTCTGACTCAAAATCTTTCGAATGCGCCATTGTTACAATTATTTCTTCTAAAATCAAATCCGTTTTATGTAAATCTAAGATTAAAATTACAACATTTTTGAAATTAAAAGCTAAATGGTGACTGAAGAGCGTCGTCGACTTTAGGTACAACAATATTTGATGAAGGATTAATGGTGCTTCGCCGGCGAGGTCGACACCGGAGCTACGATGATGGTATGATAGCGGTCTGGTGAATATGAATAAGGCTGAAGAGGGTGCGATTAAGTCTGGTGATGCGCCGGCAACAACAAATTTCGGGTGATGCGCCGGCAACTTTAAGGACGGAGCTCCGGCGACATGTTCGTGGATGACGGGGAGGACAAGTATTGGTGTTTGATAGTGCGTGGAAAGTCAGGGGGTAAGGGATTGGGGATTATGTTTGGGGGGTTTGTGTAATTATGAGGTTTAATATTAGCCTTAGATCTATTTGATCCAAGGGTGATGAATGAGTTCGTAAGTTCGCATTGAACTATAGGTTCGCACGAGATCTTCATTCTATATATATATATATATATATATATATATATATAGAGAGAGAGAGAGAGAGAGAGAGAGAGAGAGCTAGGATCATGTGAGTCCATCCTATCT
>JAOWBH010087655.1:0-14503 GCA_028566215.1 Silene coronaria | reverse complement strand
TGTCTATTCCCGCTTCATACACTTTCACCGCGTCGTTTTATTATCGTTGTATTATGTTTATGATACTTCTCGCTTATATATGTATAAAGTTTTTAAATTTCACGTATTTCCGCTACTTAATCGAATGCTTCTTTGATGCATTTTGCGAGGGTGTCACAAACACAATTTCACAGGTTCTAGTCTTGCTCACCTTCCGGTCCAAAATCTCATTGGGCACCACAACATAAGTGAGTGCCTCATCTAACTCGATTGTCTCGGCCTCAAGTACATGTGTCAGATCGCTGACATACTTCCTTAGCTGTGACACATAGAATACATTATGAACTCGGTCAAGTGCCGGTAAAAGTGCTAAACGATAGGCCACTTCCCTAACCCTATCTAATATCTCATAAGGATAGATGAAATTCTGACTCAGCTTGCCCCTCTTACCGAAACGCATCACGTCTTTCATAGGTGACACCTTCAAAAGTACTTTATAACCAACCTGAAACTCGATATCCTGACGGTGTAGGTCTGTATAACTCTTCTGACTATCTTGCGCTGCTTTCATTTTCTGCCGAATTAAGTGTACCTGCTCGATCATATCCTGCACCATCTGTGGTCCCAAGATGATAACTTCTGATCTATCATCTAAACATAACGGACTCCTACATTTTCTTCCATACAAAGCCTCGAAAGACGTCATGCCAATACTCGTGTGTTAGTTGTTTTTGTAAGAGAACTCGATCAGATCAAGGCGATCCTCCCAAGAACCCCCAAACTCCATCACACAAGCCCTCAACATATCCTACAAAGTTTTGATAGTCCACTCCGTCTGACCGTCTATAGCAGGATGAAAAGCTGTACTCATATTCAACGTGGTTCCCATAAACTCTTGCAACTCATGCCAAAAGCGCGAAATAAATCTCGCATCACTATCTGAAACAATGTCTTATGGTGTACCATGGAGTTTCACGACATTCTTCCTATAAGCAAGTGTCAACTCAATCTTACTCCAAGTGTCTTTCATCGGAATAAAGTGAGCTGACATGGTCAACCTGCAACAATCACCCAAATCATATTGTTACCTTTATGTGATCTCGGTAACCCCACAATAAACACCATCGAAATTAACTCACATTTCCACATCGGCACATCTAATGACCGAATCTTCCCCTGTGGTCGTCGGTACTCTACTTTAACCCTCTGACAACTCAAACATCAAGCCACAAACTCTGTTACCTTCTTTTTCGTCCCTGGCCACCAAAAAGTTTTCTTTAAGTCCTTGTACAACTTGTCCCCACTCGGATGGATGGAATACGGAGTACAATGAGCCTCAGTCAATATTGTCTTCTTCAATTCATTGTCGTCGGGCACGCACCACATGTTATCGAACCGAACACTCCCATCTGCATGAATAGAGAATCGCGAAGTAGTACCTTTCTCCACCATCTCCTTCCATACCTGAATCTTAGGATCATCCAATAGCTTAGTGCGAATCTCATCAAAAAGCTCAGGATTGACGGTCAAATTACTAATGGTATCCCTATTCCGGATCATAATACCCATATTTCTCACTTCTCCCTTCAGCTTCATAAATAACATTATGGTACATAAGGAATGTATACTCTTTCTGCTCAACGCATCGGCTACCACATTCACCTTACCCTCGTGATAGATGATCTCCATATCATAGTCACCCATTAGTACCATCCACCTCCTCTGCCGCATATTCAAGCCACGCTGAATGAACACAAACTTCAAGCTCTTATGATCTGAAAACACCTTAAATGTTGCTCCGTACAAGTAGTGTCTCCAAATCTTCAAAGCAAATACCACATCACCCAACTCCAAATCGTGAGTAGGGTAACTCACCTCATGCGACTTCAGCTGTCTCGACGCGTAAGCAATTACTCTCCCATTCTGCATAAGCACACAACCCAACCCAAACTTCGAAGCATCGGTGTATACTTCAAAATTTTCACTTCCCTCCTGCAATGCTAAGATAAGAGCCGAAGTCAAACGTTCCTTTAATGTTTAGAACGCTCTCTCACAACTTTCATCCCAACAAAACTTGGTATCTTTCCTCATCAATGTTGTCACCGGTCTCGTGATCTTAGAAAAGATATTCACAAATCGACGATAATAGCCTGCCAAACCTAAGAAACTTTGAACTTCGGGCATATTCTTCGGTGCTACCAAATTCGACACGGCTTCAATCTTACTAAGATCCAAAGCAACACCCTCTTTAGAGATCACATGGCCCAAAAAGGCCACGTTCTCGTGCCAAAACTCACACTTCGACAACTTGGCATAAAGTAGGTTGTCTCGTAAAGTCTGCAAAACAATTCTCAAATGCTCTGCGTGCTCCTTCTTATTCCTCGAGTAGACCAAGATATCATCAATGAAAACCACCACAAATTGGTCAAAATACTGACTGAAGACCCGGTTCATCAGGCCCGTGAACACAGTTGGCGCATTAGTCAACCCGAACGACATCACCATGAACTCGTAATGTCCATATCTCGATCGGAAATCTGTCTTAAGAATGTTGTCGTCTCGAATCCGCAACTAATGGTACCCTAATCTCAAATCTATCTTCGAGAACACTCTAGCTCCCGTCAACTGATAAAAAAGGTCGTCGATCCTAGGCAAAGGATACCTGTTCTTCACCGTCACATGGTTCAGCTCTTTATAATCAATGCAAAGTCTTAAACTCCCATCCTTCTTCTAAACAAACAGTACCGGCATGCCCCATGGTGATACACTAGGCTGAATTTACCCCTTGTCTAACAACTCACTTAACTGATTCTTTAATTCCTCCAACAGCTTTGGTCCAATCCGATACGAGGCCTTAGAGATAGGTCCCGTCCCCGGTTTCAACTCAAAGCTGAAATCAATGTCTCTTTTCGGTGGCAACCCTGGAATCTCCTCTGGAAAAACATCAAGGAACTCATCCACTACTGAAATATTAGATGTGGAAGGCTCTTCCACGCGAGTATCCCGGACATGGCGCAAAATCATAGGACACCCCTTCCTCAAATAAGACTTCAAAGTCAAAGCTGCTATGATCTTTACCGTTGGTCGCACTACAAACCTTCGGTAAGACACTCTAATACCCTTGGGTCCTTTCAATGACACATTTTTCTGATGACAATCTATACTTGCCTTATACTTTCCCAACCAATCCATCCCGACTATTACCCCGAACCCCTCCAAAGGAAACTCAAATAAGTCAACAAGAATGTCTACCCCTCCCACAATCATTGACACAGACTTAAACAGCTTATTACAATTAACTGCCTCGCCTGACGGTATAAACACTTTATCTTTAATAGACACATATGTCCCTAATCCCAAACTTGACGCATGACTCTTAGACACAAAGGAATGGGATGCTCCCGATCGAAAAGTACAAAAGTAGGCCGGTTATTAAAAAGAAATGTACCGGTAACAACTTGTGTGTCGTCTGTTTATTCATCATGAAAAGCTTGCTGCTACTCTTCTGACCATCCAGAACTGTACTAGCTAAACCAGTCGACTTTGCAGCCGAACTCTAGTTGTCGTTATTGTTCTGGCGCTGATATGATCCTCCTCCTCCATTTGAATTATTCTGATTACTTTACGAATTCAACACCAAATTGCTAGCCATACTCTAAGATCGGGATGAATTGCTCGGCTGAGCTCACAGGTATCCTCCCATGTTACCACTAGTGCACTCATACCTCTTGTGGCCCTTACAGCCACTGCTGTAGCAAGTCAAACCCGAACTGTTGCTGTAACTGTGCGTCCCTTTACCACCATACTGGGACCCACCACTATAGCTAGACCCTCTAGAATAAGATTTGCTACGGTGGTAGTTACCCCTCTTAGAGTTGGAGTAGCCACCCCCGTTGCTATCCGCCTTGCGCTTCTCATTTCCCCGCTTCTCAGCCTCCAAGATCATTTTGCCTAACCGATCCGCATTGCCAGCTCGCTCGTACACTTCCTCCACATCATTGTTTAACCCCCAGGTAACCTCTGAAAAATCTTAGGGGTCAGCCCTTTCTCGATCCAAAGCGCCAACATCTTATGACTCAGCTCTAACTCTTCCTCCATGTAAGAGGACAACTTGTTGAACATCATGTAGTAGTCCGCCATCATCATCTCATCGGTCATCACAAAAAAATCGAACTTCGCCCTTAGCTGTGCTTGAACGTGCTCGGGAAAAACTTGTTCCGCAACATCCTGCGAAAGTCGGACCATGGAATCGCATCGAATCCCTCATCTCGGTAGTATGAACGCATGGCCTGACGTTCCTTATGCCACCACAACCCAGCCTAATCATTAAAGAAGAAAACGGCTTGATAAGTCTTGAGGTTATCAGGGCAATTAAGAACATCGAAGATGCTCTCCATCTCACGAATCCGATTTCCCAACTTATTGGGTGGTTCAGTTCCCCCATATTTTGTTGGGCAGTGACGAACAAAGGCATTAGAGAGTGTGATCGCATCGACCACTACCTCCTTGGACTTCGCTTTACTCTTAAGCGCCTCGTTTATCGACTCATTATGCTCTAGCATCCTCATAATCTCCTCAGAAGCCATCTCTCTAGCTCTCACTTCAAAATCAGATTGTTTCTTTGGCGGCATCTTTGAGCTTCAATAGTTAAACAAATGTAAGCACATAGCCTACGCCTCAAATAAACATTCTCTTTCCAGTAGAAACACTCGGTCGGGTGACAGGGAAACACTCGACCGAGTCAACGCCACTCGATCGAGTACACATCGTACTCGGTCGAGTGCTCGGACTCCAGAATGAAACAAAACCCACACCAAAAAGGCACTCGGTCGAGTCACTCAAGTACTCGACCGAGTCCGACATACTCATTTGAGTCCTCACTACACTCGATCGAGATCGATAGAAAATAAGTGAGTGTTTGTGATGTAAAATTTATGTAGATGGGTTGCGAGAAAGAGGGTTTGTGTCAAAGGTTTATTAGGAATAGTTGAGTCGAATAAGCTTAATAAGAACATATAGGCGAGAGTCACACTTTTTACAACGGTTCTTACCACAACCGTTGTCATTTGTCACACTTTTACTCTTTACAACGGTTCCTCCCACAACCGTTGTCTTTTGTTACACATTTTACAACGGTTCTTCCCTTAATCGTTATCTTTTATCACACTTTTCCAACGGTTTTTCTAATAACTATGGTCTTTTGTCACACTTTCACTTTTTACAACGGTTCTTCCCACAACAGTTGTTGTTTGTCACACATTTTACAACGTTTCTTCTCATAACCATTGTCTTTTGTCACACTTTTACAACGGTTCTTATAATAACGGTTGTCTTTTGCCACACTTTTTCTTTTTACAACGGTTCATCCCACAACCGTTGTCTTTTGTCTTATTTTTTTACAATGGTTCTTCCCATAACCGTTGTCTTTTGTCACACTTTTTACAACGAGTGTATTGTGAACCGTTGTTAAATGCATATAACAACGGTTTCTTTTGAGAACCTTTATAAAAATCATTAGTAAATTGCGCACTTGAGGTTTCCGCCAACAATTTGACAACGATACTCTAAATAGCGTTATTATATGTGTTTTGTTCGTTATTAATGCCCATATTTGGCGTAGTGTTACTGTAGTGGTCAATAATGGAAATACAATGCTTAATATTTATAAGGGATAAAAATCAATATGGGTCCTAACCATGGCACTAGGTCAACTACAAGGGGACCTATCCGTTCTAGCCATACAAGTCCAAAACAATAATCATGCATACATTACATGTCACAATGAAAACTTGTCTTAGAAAGTATTAAGTAGGATAAAATTTTAAAAGACCTATAATTTAATTTATAGTCAAGATTCAATTTATAATTGCTATTTAATAGAGAATCTATCTCATTTTCCCGACCTGGGAAACTGAGAATAATCATATCTCAATTTGATCCATAATCAATAAGCAATTCATAATTTTAAATCAGATGAACAATTCATCAAAATACACAAAACTTAATGTGTAGGCGGCATTCCAACATTATCCCGACCAAAGAAACGAATTTCTTAATTCGAGATACAAAAACAACTAATTCGAGATACAAAAACAACTGCCACGATGATTCATAATTGAAAATCAATTAATCATGATTAAGATGAACAATTCATCAAAACAAACGAGATTTGATATTTTAAAGGCATTGCTTTAATATCCCGACTAAAGAAACTATTTCCCTTACTCGAGATTAAAAAACAAAATGCCAAAATGATGATTCGTAATTGTACAACAATTCACAATCATAATCAATTCATAGTTTCATACAAATACAACAAAGATAACACACGAACCCAAAAGACAAACTGAGCGGCTCAAGACATCTAATTAACCAGGCGGTTCAGGACGACTAATCGACCGGTTCTGAACACAACCAAGCGGTTCAACCTGTAACCGATCTGTTCTTGATGTAACTATCGTTCGGTTCAAGATGCCTAACCGGCCTGTTATGAACCTAACGGCCTGGTTCTCAGCCTAACAACTCGGTTATAGAGGTAATGGTCCGGTTCAAGACACATAACTGGCCGGTTCCCTCTTCAAACCATCCTTTTGTTCGCGGTTTTGTCTCGATCCTTCAGCAACTTTCATTCGAGTCCTGCTCATTAGGGCTCATCAATGAAATTAGTGTTAGGGTTTTAAGAAAATCGATTTTAGGGTAGATTATACTCTAATTCAAAATTAGGGTGTATAAAAAATTCAATTTCATAATTTACAACATTAAATTATCAAATTGAAACTACCTTAAGCATGTTTCTAAAGGATCTATATACAATCATATTCATCATATCAATTGGATCTCTCATAACCAATTATGAGGCAAGATTCAAGTCGATTTGAATAATACTACGCAATAACCGCTCTGATACCACTGTAGGGTTTCGCACACCTTATGAGCCAGGATTAATTACAAGTACTAATAAAAACAAAATAGTAAATAAGATGAATCGTGACATATCTTCTAGCGCAGCAGTATAATCGATAATAATACCGATGTAGAAATCCAATAACCCCAGTCGAATAATAAGCACCCCAATTATGATGCCTCTAACGGTATCCACACATGTACTAAACCACGCCTTGTATGCTAGTACTAAAGGGAAGACGACAATCTTAGAGAAATCTTTTTTCTCTCACTTGTGTTTCTCACTTTATGTCAGACTAAACTGAATCAGATGATTAGTTAGGTTTGTCAGATAAACCTCTCTTTATATAGATGAGATACGTACACCGAGTTGTCTTACTAACCCTATCCTTAGCGCAGCTGGGCCTAATCAATATTAAAGCCCATATTAGTATTATTATAAGTCCGACTTATAATTACACTAATTTCGTACCTTTTGTGTGTGACCCAATAAGCCGACTTAAGACTGCCAGACACGTAAACCATTTATGTGGTAAATCGATATTGGCCTCTAGCAAGACATATCGACTACATAGACTCATGCGGGTTAATTCGTATGGGACAATAAATATAACTTCTACACAAAGTACATATATATAAACCTGGCAAAATCAACACGACCCGAAAATACTGACCCGAGACCCGAAATTGACCCGACCCGAACATGACCCGAGGTTTGTTGACCTAAACATGACCAGTAGATCCGAAATTACCCGTTCCGAAACCACCCGACCCGAAAATGACCCGACAAAACATAACTCGAACTGATAAAAAAAGACTTGAAATAACACGAAATGATATTAAATGTACTTCATCTCTCTTAATTATTGACCTGAAATTGACCCGAAGCCGAATTGACGCGATCCGCTTGACCCGAAAATGACCCGACTAACATACCTGAAAAACTCCCGAGACTCGAACTAACCCGACCCCGAACTAACCCGATAATATCTCAAACCCGAACTAACCAGGCCTAAATTGGCCCGACCCGGTTGACCCGTTTACCAGGTCTACACATATTTGCTAAGTGCTTACTTCTTAGTACTTCATGCTTAATATAATAAGTTCGATATCGATGGATGTCGCACATATTTGAAATGTCGTTATGTACGGGTGGGTGTGGAAATAAATGACAAACAAACTTGTCTTACGTTGAATTGTCTCAAATTTCTAGATTCGTTAAATGTAAAACGATTATCCCAGTTTTAAACTATTCTACTGATATAAATTAACACATTTTTTTCTTTTTAACGGATGTGCCTATTTTAAGTTCTAAACGAGTCAAATACTATATGAATAAGACAAAGAAGAACATATATGAAAAAAACAAAAAAAATATCTTCAATACTTAACCAAAATGATACTTTAACTCGTTTTAATATTAAAACGGATACCCCGTCTTGATTAAGAGAGACTAATTGATAAATTAAGTGACATAATATAAATAAAATTAATTGTCAATAATCTTAAAGCTCATTTTTGGGAAAAGAGTGCACTTTTTTTTGTGTGGTAAAGAAGCGTTATTTAACCTCTCTAATGGTAACTATAAAAATACTAACTATATGTTTAGTAACTACTTTCTCATTTTCAAATATACATACGCATAAAAATGTCTTATTTTACACTCCCTCAATCATAATCATTGTCCTAGGAAATTAAATAGGATTGCTCATTCCATTGCTAAATGTGCCATGGTTTAATCATGCCTATTTCTTGTACTGTCAAAAAAAAAAAAAAAAAAAAAAATTCTTTGTCTTTGATTAAAATATTTCACAGAGAATAAAAATAATAATAATATTGATAATTCGGACAAAGAAAGTATATGTAGGTAGAGAGCGCACGAATTTTCTCTCGTATATATGAATGTGAAATGGTAACTTAACAAAGGGCATTGGAAGACAAGAGAGTTGAGACCATGAATTTTCATCATATTTTGATATCCATGTGTGAAATGCTTTTATGTATTTTGGTTGAATAGTCTCCCTGGTTTCTTACAAGTTGAAATTTGCAACCAAAGTGCCTCTTCATTCCTCACCTTACTCATTATAAGACCGAGAACAATAAACCCCACTAAATTTAAACCAAAGTTTGATAACGAAATTATGCTTTTTATTTGTTGCATTTATTCTCTTACAGATGATCCCCTCATCCGTAAGCTTGATAATAATGTGCAAAAAACATGAACGAGAAGCTCTGTTAAAGTTCAAACACAGCTTCACCCGAGATTCTCAGAGTCTCCTTTCTTCATGGGTTGGTTATGAATGTTGTCATTGGCACGGAGTTAGTTGTGACAATGTCACTCGCGATGTTACTAAGCTGAATCTCGGTTATTTACCAGCATCCTTAGTATCTTTTAAGCCGAGTTCAGCTTTGTTGGAGCTCAAGTCTTTAAATCACTTGGACTTGAGCTCGAACAATTTTACAGAGAGTCGGATACCAGCATTTCTAGGATCCATGACCAAGTTGAGATACCTAAACTTCTCCGGTGTTGGATTCTCCGGTCCTTTTCCCCCACAACTAGGCAATCTCACAAACTTGATACAACTTGATCTAAGTGATTATGGAGATTACACACCTGACACACAAGAAAGTCTTAAGTGGGCATCTAGTCTTTCGAAGCTACAGTATCTTAACTTAGGCGGTGTCAACATGTCTGAAACATATGACTCTCTTCAAGTGTTGTTTAGACTTCCTTCTTTGTTGGTGCTTAGCCTTTATCAGTGTTCGCTACAAAATACTCACTTATCATATATTCGCAATACAAATACTTCAACCCTTCAGTGCCTTGATCTTGATTCAAACAATTTCGAAGGCCCTTTTCCATCTTTTCTAAAAATTATGCCTTCCCTTCAATCACTCACTCTCGTTAGCAATAACTTTAATGAGATTGTTCCAATTTGGCTAAGCAATTTGAGCCGCCTTGATTACCTTGATCTATCATACAATAAGTTTTATGGTCAAATTCTGCATCTCTTGCAAAACTGCCCGTTTTAAAACACTTAGATTTGTCAAACAATAGGATGAGCGGACTACTACCAAGTATTCTATGGCAGTTAACCGAGTTAGTGCATCTAGACATTTCATATAACTCCATCCAAGGTATCGTCTCACGTATTGGAAACCTCTCTAAATTATCTTATCTGGATATGAATTCGAACAATATCAAACTAAACTTGAGTACCAACTGGCAACCTCCCTTTCAACTTCAAGTTCTAGGTGTCAGTTCATGTGAAATAAACACGGTGTTTCCCCAATGGTTAAGGAACCAAACACAAATTACATCCTTGGATCTTTCCGATACTGGTATCACAGGAGAATTGCCCCAATGGCTTTGGAACTTCACTCATCTTGATCGCTTGCAACTTGCCGACAATAAACTTACAGGTTAAGCATCTAACTTATGTATTATTTTGTGAATTACCATCGTAATTTAACCAACTTTCTCACTACTACTATTTTTCTAATAGGATCGTTACCAACTTGTCTAAATACATAAAAATTAGAGGTGGTAATAATTGAGACGACACGAAAACACGATACGAATCCGACACGAAGTTAGCAGGTTATGGTTAAAACATTTGTGATTGGGTTGACACGGACATGACCCGAAACTTAAATGGGTCGGGTTAGGGTTAGCTCTTTTGACACGAACCCGACACGAATAACCCATTTATTTAAAATTGTCATAATATATTTAGGTTGAATCAATAATTCAACTAAGCAACTTTAAAAAACATTTTCATTTATCATTTTTGGGATAATAGGGCTAGAAAACTTAATTTATTTTATTAGTTTATTAAGTTTAACGGGATAAGTGAGATAAAAATGGCATGCTAAAAGATAAAAGGGTTAAACATGTCCGGTTGGATTATAGAAAAATCAAATGGGTTGGGTTAGGATTGAGACAAATGACCCGTTTATATAACTGGGTCGGATTAGGGTTGGGGTAATGGTGACCCTAATAAAGTTGACACGACCTGATCTGTTTGCCCGATCTAATTGTAATAAAAATAAAAGTACAAGCTAACCTGAAGCGACTTGAGAAGAGTAAAGTTTATGTTTTTATTAGAGCAAATGGAGATAGGCAAATCAAAAGCACCGGGAGAGCTTCTAGTTTGGGAGGACTTACAGAAAATGAAGTACTCATGGAACGTGGCGTGTGAAGTGATGCGATTGGCACCCCCTCTTCAAGGTTCTTTTAGGACAGCCCTCTCCGATATCATGTATACTGGTTTTCAAATTCCAAAGGGTTGGAAGGTACATCTTCTATAAGTTGATAGAAACATCTCAAACTAATAACCTAGTCTATAAGTTGATGACATTATTCAATCAATAACCTACTCAATATGTTAAACTAAGACATTCACACATATATAATACTTTTGGAACTTCATGTCCAAAATTTATATGATATGTCCTTTGTCAAACATCTGTTTACACAAAATGGAATTTCAGACCCAACAAATACATGGTATTAACATTACCAAGATCAACTGATCAGAGACCAATTATCATTGACACCATCGTAGAAACAATTTACTTATCATCATAAATCAATATGAACAATCTCTTAATAAACATTCATTAATAATTCAATATGATTAATAGATAGTGAACCCCACCTATAATACAAATGCGTCAAACCAGCAAACGAAAAGTGAAAACAATTGATTCACATCATCACTTAAGGGATGAAAAATATACCATGAGCTATCATTAAAGAAATATCTAGAGTTAATGATGGATAACACATGTAAATTTGATAAGAGTCTAAGCATATAAATCCAGTAATTCAGTCTATAGGATTCAACTCTCGGGCGAGTGACTTGATTATTAATTCATAATTTATACGAGGAGTTGTATTTATCAAATCTAAATTGACAAAGTGATTAAATTTATTGGTGTGAGACTACAATACTCCTAAAGACAAAGAACCATAATTTTCGCATGAACAAAATATAATCCAATGATATATATTAGTCGTAGACTAATGCACAATTAATTTACAAAAGATCAATTTTAAATCAAGTGAAAGACGAGTATACCACATAAAAGATTTTCAATAACAAAACAATATGATAATGACATGTAACCTTAATTAAAATCATCATCAAATTATAATACGTGTAACAATATAACATTGCTTGAACATGCGTTGATCGAGTAAGCAAACTAAGTCTACCATGCGTCCATGCCAATTATTAAAGTAATAATCTCCGTATAATTTCATAAGATTAGAGATTTGCTTATAATCATTGACTCAATAATAATACGAGTAGTAATCAATATCTGGCAAGGGATCTTATATGACGAACTAAATTTAGGGGAAAGGAAAGAACAAAATATTATAACAATTATTATGTGTGCATGTAAGATTACCAAATTGCTACTCATACTAATGATTGTAATATAACACCGCCAAACTTATATAGAATCAATCAAGGGAATTGATAATACTCCTTAATAGGTTATAATAATTGGCACGTACCTTTATTAGCAAACCAAAAGAACAATATGTGATACACAACTATCCATAGCTTCGTACATCTTAATAAACATGTATGGAGTATAACGGAAACGTACCTTTATTAGCGAAATATAATAATAAGACATGATATGGACCTCCAGATTATCAGATCTTAATAATATATGAACTATGAACAAATAAAGACTATTAATTCCTGTCTATTAATTCTTATTTGCTCAGTTGGTTAAGACTCGTGCTGATAACGTGTTGTGAAATAAGAGGAGGAGAGAATTGTAGAGAGATGTAGAGGGAAGTAGAAAGAGACAGAACCATATCTTATTACTTTACAAGGGGTATATATACACATACAATGGGGGTGGAGTTTCCATAACATAATGCACTCTAGAATATTCTAAGATATGGACATCCATATAATAATATTTCATAACATGGTATTTAACAATTTTTTATTTAAGTAATTGTTAAAATTGAGTTTAGCGTAAAATATTCTATTTCTTTGCGAAGTTTTAATATATGATGTAAAAACCATATATACTTTGGTCTAGACCTGAAAAACTGGTCTTGGACCGGGCCGGACTGGACCAAAAACCGAAACATCCAGAGTAAGGACCAGACATAAAAGAATTCGGTCCGGGTTCAGTCTTGACCAAATGCTCCGGTTTACCAGTCTTGACCTAAACTTGTCATCCCTAAGTTTAATTGTGGCATTGATGTGATGTACTGAAATAACGTCAATAAAGTTGAAGTCCAAACTTGAAGTCTTCTCGATTTCAGACAATTGTGTCCAACGACATACCTTCAACCAAATCTTGTGTGTTGTAAATCTCTTCTTGCATTGAACATAATAATAATAATAATAATAATAATAATTTTTGAACATAAAAATAACACTTGATAAGTTTAAAAATAAAGTTTTTAATATTCAATTAAATCTTCTATCCTCGCCAAATATAGTACAAGATCAAATACAACCCAATGATCAAGAAAAAAGTTTTATTTAAGCAACATAAATTCTCAGTTTAGACGGGCATTATCTATTTTAAGTTTAAGACAGATCAAATACATACCAAATTATATGACAATTTGCCTAGGTAATACCAAAAGTTGTCTTTATTATCACAAAGGGTCAAATACCACTTTGACCCGTCTTAAACAAGACTTATTGGTATGTATAAACCCATTTTACGTGTAAATCCAATAAATCAAAATTTGTGTACTCAATCTTGTTCTTGTTTATCATATATATCCCTTGTCTTTGATTATTTGTTTACTCTTTCTTGGTTTTGACTAAATCTGAGGTTTGCAATGGTTATTACAAGTTTTGCCATTTCATATATGGAGCAACATAGATTTACATAGCATTGACCATCAGACATTCTCACTACCACCAGCTTCCTCTACCAAACAAGATAATATACTTCTTCCTTTAAAACTTCGAAACTTCTGTAACGTTCATCATACGTACCCAGACACTAGTATTTTGAAAAGGTCAAAACTACGCAAATTAATAATAAAATAACTACTACTGCCCATTTCTAGCCTGATTCAAAAAAATTACTGTTGAACATTATAAATAATCTGGAAAAAGAAAAAGGAAACCTACAAGAACTCTCAAGTTTGCATAAAAAAATCATGTAAATCCTATATACTGTATCAAACAACCAAGTCGTTTCCCTGTTTGGGTCCTAAGTATACAACAGTCAATTACTTGTGATAAATGCCTTCGGTATCGCTTCAGTATAGACGTGATCACAAAGCTGCCAGCGAAGGTCGATATGGTGAATGACCATTGGCAAATGGAGGCACTTGGGTAATGCATTGAGAACTCTGGGAAACCAGGCAGACTTAGCGCATAACAGATTCTTTTACAAACGTTCGGCCACCTGATCTGTAAAATATATTGAAAACATGAGCCATGCTTCAAACAAACAACTTGGTTATTTCTCATTAATGACCAGTGACCACAAGGTAAGACAGTCTGATCCAAGTTTTTGTGCTCAAATGTAATGGTATTGTGCTTGAATGTAATGGTATTGTGCACGTTCTCTATTTTGAAAAGGATACATTGTATTGTTGTTTGAAGCATGGCTCATG
>JAOWBH010087433.1:0-14516 GCA_028566215.1 Silene coronaria | reverse complement strand
CCCTTCTTGGTCCCCTCTACCCATTTCCTCTCACAAACTACCCGTCGCAACCCGCGACCCGTCGCAAGTAAGACTTACTGTTTAATTAATTTAGTGTCTCGAGAGATTCAATATAATATTCACTAATCGTCTATATGACCAGTGTTTTTTAAGGGTAGGATGAACTATCTTACTATTTCTATTCGATGTTAATGTCTATAATTGACAAATTAAAAACCTCATTATCAGACATATATAAATATATAATTAAGTTATAACGTGACATATTACAAGTATTTCAATTCAATAACTAAGTTAAATATCTTTCCAACGACTCCATTTTACAAATTTGTTTTATTACAAAAATCACCATTGTAACACCTCTTTTTGGAGCCTTTTTATGCGGTAACCTTGTATCTTTTTTTTTTTTTGAAAAAATTTACGTATTATCCTCATCGTTTGAAAATATTATTGATTTTTTTTTGACAATAATTTATTAAATTATTATCACAAATTCCATTCAGTCAATTTTAAATATATTTTCTTTATTAACTTTTACTAGTAGATAGAATACTAAATTTTATTATATTACTTTGGATATTTTGTGAACAATCGTAGTCACGTAGACATCGAGAAAATATAAGTGCATGTGTATGCTGGCAAAAGTTGACCGATTCGAGAAATCCAATCCAGCCCGCTCAAAACCCGACCCGGTAGGTCGGTACAACTAATACACCGACACGGCCACACAACATTAACGGTAACCGACCAGAACCCAATATGACCCGACCCATTTAAACCCGACTCGTAACAACCCGAGTGACCTGATTGTATTTGTCACCCATACCCGGTACATTTTTATTTTTATTTTTTATTTTTTTTTGGATTGAGCAATTGATCACTTGCCTGTTGCCTCCATTAAAACGAACTCACTCGTGACAATCTCCAGTGTATCAAATATTGGGGGCATTAATGGAGGACGAAGAAGAAAACCACGTCGGAATACGAGCTCATTTCCCTTTGTCCTTCGGCAAACAATCGAAATCCCAAACTCCTCTCGAAGTTATCCACAACACTACTCTTCGTTCCCAACTTCCTAACCTTAACCCTAACCCTAAACATACCGATGATGATCTTGTTATCGGACCGCCTCCACCGCCGCCATCGGCGGACGATGACGACGATGAGCCCCTGGTTGGACCGCCACCGCCGCCGCGTGTGGGAGCTGAGGTTACTGATGATGAAGACGATGACGAGGATGAGACTCCGTTTCGAATACCTTTGAGTAATGAGATTGTTTTGAAGGGACATACTAAGGTATCACCCCTATTCTATTACTTTTTAATGTTTTGCGAGACATTTTAATTAAAGACAAATAAATGATTGAGACGGAGGAGTTAATGTTGACGTTTACGGTTGAATTTGAATTACTTTTTATTCTTTGCGAGATGTATTTTAATTAAAGACAAAGAAATGATTGAGACGAAGGAGTTAATGTTGATGTTTAAGGTTGAATTTGAAGTTTTGAGGGTATATTGAGTGATTACTGTCAGTGTTTGGATCCGTTTTACCATTAAAACGGATATTAATGTCTAAAGCAAGACTAACTGGTGTTGATTAGCTTGTTGGTTTTGGAGCTGATATTTACTACTCCCTCTCGATCCTTTTTAAATTATCCATTATTTCGTTGTTTGAATGTTTTTAAGGAAAAAGTGATAAAATAACAACTCTATTCCTCGATTTTACGAAAATGATGAGCTAGGAGCAATATTAGATGTTCCCATGACATAATTGTGATAAATCAAGAGAGGAAAAATGGGAAAATATACTAAATGGGATGGAGGGAGTAGTTGTCTTGCGAAATTCGTGTTATGTTGGTATTTGATATGTGTAGGAGTGCAGTTCAAATGGGTGATAAGGAGTTTGTGATTGTCGTGTTTGTTTTCGATTGTGATGAGAAATTGGTGGGAGTAGAATATATGTAGGATTAGAATTAAGCCGGCTATGTTGTTGATGATGATTTGTATGTGGTTAACTGGCTTAGACAGCAGTATAAAAAGCAAATGTTACTTGTGTTGGACATGTTGCTGGGTTATGTATTTGTTCATGATTGAGTAAATAGGGATTTGGGAAAATTTGCGAGTGACTGAAATAATTTGAACTTGTTGGCAGGTTGTTTCGGCTTTAGCAGTTGATCCCACAGGGTCAAGAGTTCTTTCTGGTAGTTATGACTATACTGTTCGAATGTATGATTTTCAAGGTATGAAACGAGATTTGTCTTCGTTTAGACAATTGGAGCCTTTTGAAGGGCACCAAGTTCGGGCTCTTAGTTGGAGTCCTACGGCTGGGTTCTTTTTGTGCGTTACTGGCTCTGCTCAAGCTAAGGTACTGCTTTCGTCTCCTTTTGTTCACTCTCTCTATTCATTTTGTAGAGTATGTCGGTGAAATTGACTGAATATTATGCATCATATCAGATTTATGACCGTGATGGCCTCACCATTGGCGAGTTTGTGAAGGGGGATATGTATATTCGTGATTTAAAGAACACAAAGGGTCACATAACTGGTTTGACTTGTGGAGAGTGGCATCCAAATAAAAAGGAGACCATCTTGACATCATCTGAAGATGGTTCACTTCGGATTTGGGATGTAAATGACTTCAATAGCCAAAAACAGGTACCGTCCTCCACTTGTATTCTCACAGTATTTGCTGAGTTAACATTTGGGCCATGTTTTTTTCCTCTTTGCATGGATATTTTGTCTATATTCCCTAGTTTATGTGCATTTAATTCTGTTAACAAATGTCTTGTGTTAGGGTTGTATTCGTCTGTCAAAACTTCAGCGGATAATGATATACAATCATTAGTTAACAGCTAGAGGTCGGGTCATAGCCTCATAGAGTATTAGAGAGATGAGGGAGGGAGACAGCGAAAAAGCACTCATGCATATTTGTAGGACATGTCGCATGGAGTTGGGGATGGGAACTAATTGGGTACTGGGATCGGGAAACAAGAATTTGTCATGCACGCGCACGCAGCACCGCGTGGGAAGAACCGAGAACTTCATAATTTAAATTTTGTGTGATTTACATGTGTTGAAGTAGATTGATAGGGCATTTATCCATCATGATTTGAGTGTTATTGGATAGCAATTGTTACCCTGACGTACAGGGTCTCAAACTCTGCTCAGTTTTTTTAGGGTTTGGATGGAAGGTATGTGCATTTTATAACTGTTGCTCGTATATAAATTTTATGTTCAGTTAATTTATATTGCAAAAAACTCGAGGAATTATATGCTACTGTATAACATAATTCTGGGGGACTAAAAAGTAGAAAGTGTAAGCCATGGTCTTCTCCCTTTACCAATGGTTACTTGGCAACTGCGTATTGTTGAAACTTCAGCTGTTGATTTTTGTTTTTGACAAGTTCAATTCTCGCCAGCTATGTCATCTTTCTATATTAGGACTTCAGTTTTATATCAGACTTTGATGTTTGACCATAGACATTGCTTCTTCTTCTTCTTCTTCTTTTTTTTTTTTTTTAACTGAACATAGACATTAGTTGAAAGCTTTCGTTAGATAGAAGTGCCACAAATGGTAGTTTATTGCTGTAGTGATGCATTAATTGCTTGAACAGTTGTCTGCATGAGATTTATTTTTTCTACTTAAGATTTATTTAGCTGCTAACAAGGCAGCAGGCCATTATTATCCATGGACAATAAAAATCAGGGAACCCTCCATACATCATTCGATTTATTTTTCTTCGGTTTAGATAGAGGAGTTTGGAGCTATCTTCTGTCTTCTAAGGCATTGATGATTGATAAATGATTGTGTTGTAACTATCTTTGCTTCCTTGATAAAGGGCACTTTAAAATAGGAGGCATCAATTTGTGTAATTTCAGATCTCAAGCCTCAGAATTGCCAACCTCCCTTAGCCTTTATACAGACCTTATTGTAATATCGTGTGATGATTTCATTGGCTTTCTAGGGTGGGTGGGTTTCTTATGTGAATGTAACCTTTTACATCTATATGCTGTCTGCTTGAGCTCAATGGAAAATCTCTTGACCTTTCTTGTTACCTTTAGCATTATATTTGTTGTTAGTCCTGCCTGTTGAATCTTTATCGTCGATTCTAAAATCCTTGCGCTGTATAGGTAATAAAGCCAAAGCTTGCGAGGCCCGGCAGAGTTGCAGTCACAACATGCACTTGGCAACGTGAAGGAAAAAGCATTGCTGGTGGAATTGGAGACGGATCTATCCAGGTACATCTTTTCTGATGTTCGAAGATTTTAATTTTAAAATTTTTCTGTACCAACTTTATATGGTCTAACTTCGTTAATGTGACGAATATCTTTCTATGATTCAGATCTGGAATATTAAGGCAGGATGGGGAAGCAGACCGGATATTCATCTACAAAGTGCACATACTGATGATATCACTGCTTTGAAGTTTTCAACTGATGGACGGCATCTGATATCAAGAAGTTTTGATTGCACATTGAAGGTAAAACTCCATTGCCCATTGGTGTACTGTACTCATTTGTATTATGAATTTATCATTATCAGGCTGTTGGGTTGGAGTAAAGGGGCTAATAGTTCGCATGGTGTTGCCTTCGGAAATCAATTATTTTGGGTTCTAAATTTTTTAGTCCTTGTGACCCCTTTCAAGTGGGAAAATGGAGAGTATTTTATTTTGGCACAATCTTTGGTGCAGAGACCTCACTTTAAAAGCCCAATTTCTTAACCTCTTTGGAATCTCTTAAAAAGAAGCAACAATTGAGGAAAGTAGTCTTATGGGAAAACAACGGTCATACCTTATATTTTGATCTTCAGATTTCTGAATGACTGGAAGGAACCCATTTTGTCGAGGTTTTTGGTGTTGCTTTGACAAGGATATTTTGAGTCATATGCTTTGCTTTTTTGTTTTGTTTTTTGTAGATAAGATTACACATGATAGTTTGAGAGCGTAATTATCCATCTCTCATCTTGAATATGGGTGCCATTTAGGATGTCCTTTTGTAATATGATAGTCACTCACTTGCTCCCATTGTCTGATGGACGTCGCTTCCATGATATCTTTTGTATATGGGCGTCATCCCCTTGGTGCCTCTTAGAAGTATATTGTAGTTATCAAAAAAAAAAAAAAAAATCTTTAATTGTCGTGTCCTACCTTTGAACTATATTCTGCTGAAGAAGGGCTGGGATTTAGCCTCATAAAAGTTGTTTACTAAAACAGGAGTATTCACCGGCCTGATATTCAGGCTCATGCAAAGAGTGTACTTTGCTTACTGAGAATAAATACTTTGAATGTTAGCTAACCATAAAATGTCTTTTCAGATTTGGGATTTGCGCCAAATAAAGCAGTCACTTAAGGTGTTTGAAAATCTACCAAACAATTATGCTCAAACAAATATTGCATTTAGTCCCGAGGAAGATCTGATCTTAACTGGTACTTCGGTTGAAAGAGATAGCCCAGTCGGTGGTTTGCTGTGCTTCTATGATCGGGAAAAACTTCAACTAGTATCAAGGGTTGGCATCTCTCCAACACGCAGTGTCGTGCAGTGTGCTTGGCATCCAAAACTAAATCAGGTATTGTTTTTAGTCAAAATCCATCAAAACTTTTTATCCAAATTTCATTCAAATGCTGAATTCCATTTTTGGAGAATCGGTTAGTCTCTTGAGATGGTCTCTTATTAAAAAATAGTACCCATATGCCCATAAGGCATAAGCACATTATCCACTTACTGAAATTAAGGACGTAAGTATTCTACGGTCAAGTCCCATGATCATCTTATCATGAGCCACCGACTCATATAAGAATCCATGTTTCAGCGAAGGGAGGGATGATATTCTAAATTAAGGCAATATTCAGGACAGAAGTTGACTGTCTTGGCTTAAGATTGACCTAGTTAGAGAAATTCAGAGATGATGCTAATCCAATATTTGTGCTTGCAGGTGTTTGCTACTGTCGGAGATAAACACCAAGGAGGAACACACATACTATATGATCCAACCATGAGTGAGCGAGGGGCTCTTGTTTGCGTTGCTCGGGCACCAAGGACAAAGTCGGTCGATGACTTTGAGGTGGAGCCAGTTATACACAACCCACACGCTCTCCCCTTATTTAGAGATCAACCTAGTCGCAAACGGCAAAGGGATAAGATACTCAAGGACCCTATGAAATCCCACAAGCCTGAACTTCCCATGACTGGACCAGGCTGTGGTGGCAGAACCGGTACCTCTTCCGGAAGCTTGTTAACTCAATATCTTCTCAAGGTAATGTTGATTTCTGGTGGCGTTTTTTCCTTCGTTCAGGTGTTTTCTTAAAAAAATAAATTAATCTGGGGTTGCATTTCAGAAAGGAGGTATGTTGAAGGAGACATGGATGGATGAAGATCCGAGAGAAGCTATACTGAAGCATGCTGAGGCTGCAGAGAAGGATCCTAAATTCATTGCGCCCGCTTATGCCGAGACCCAGCCTCAAACTGTCTTTGCCGATTCCGATTCTGAGGAGGAAAAGTAACACAAACTTCAAAGTTGTCTAAAACTGAATGCAAATCGATCCAAAGTAGGGGAAACAATGTGGATCTTTGTATGATAGTTTCAATTGTAGGATCTTGGTAATCTAATAGGGTGGGATACTAGGCAGGATTATTCAGGATTGTAAAGAAATATTTTTTTTTACCAGTTGAAAACTGGAAATATGAATGTTACAGATGGAGTAATTAACAAGTAATACGGTTTTCTATATATACTAGTAGGGATTTCAGTCATTTGATAGGAGTTTTAGATCTTTCACATGTATAAACATATGCACTTTGCTTATAAAACTTGTTTATTCAAACAACTTGGGAGGCTCTGACGATCAATGTTCGATGATGCTACCCTATCCAAGTACTCTTTACCTAACCCAAAGAGGATCCACTGTGAAATTCGTTGGCCCTTGATTTTTATTTATTTTACTTGTTTTCCACAATCGACCGTGTATAGCATAACAATAATGACTTCAGACTTTTTTCGACAAATGTTCCTGTTGTGCAATCTACAGAATTTTTACAGTTGTGAACTTGTACTCTAATGTGCGAACGTTTCACAGGCTCTCTACAACTATTGTTAAATAAAAATAAAAATAAACAATTGTACTCTGTATTACATAAATTAACGGCATTTACAAGAGTTAGACCACAGGCTTCTTGTTTGTTTTTTTTTTCTATAAAATATCGGGATGATGATCAATCAGATCCTACTCACTGTGTATGCTATATTTATACTCAGGCTATGACATTATGTTACAAAACTCATAATTTACAAACCCAGATTATAGTAACTATTATGCAGATCATTCGCCATCTGGTTTGTACAAACATCAACTGACATATGTAGTAGAATATGTGTGCCTGATATCGTACGATTCACCATTATATGCATCATGGCTGTCTTTTTCTCGCCAGAAATTCTATTCGATCACGACTTTTCGTGCTCAAACGTTGCCAAACGAGAGTCGGATAAGACAGAAAACATCTGCGTGTCTACAAAAAGCTGCAAATGGGATAAACCAAACAGCACAAAAAATCAAGTCCTTGACAATTAGCAGAAATAAGTTAAAGACAGCTGACCATAATGTCAGTCCAGCACGAAATAATGTCATTTTCATGTTTTCTCATAATCTCTCCACAACATTCCTAGTGCCTAAAGGAATACCGCCTAAGGCCGGGGGTATTTCGGAGGTGTACTTTCAACTTACAACTGTCAATGCAGTGACACGAAGAGAATTGTAATGAAGACGATCCTTTGAAATTGCATATTTCACCAAAAAAAAAAAAAACAATTTCAGGGAGTCGCCATAACCTAAAAATTGGGAATCTTTGATTCCATTGAATATGCAAGAATTTCTGAACAAACCAACCCCGAAAGAATCAGTTGTCATTAGAATTGTTTTGATTTTGATACAACAAGATGGGAATATGCAAGAATTTCTGAACAAAGCAACCCCCGAAATAATCAGTTGTCATTAGAATTGTTTTGATTTTGATACAACAAGATGGAGCTGGAGCCATGGAAGACAAACCTTGATAAAAGATCGATCTCTGCCAGGGAAGGAATCAATAAAACTATCCTTCAGAAGTAGGGAGACCTACAATCAAAAATACGTGAGAAAATGAATTTCTCAAACTTTTTGTTCACAATAGTAGCATCAAACTTTTTCCACTCACCCGATCATTGTTTGATTGTACACTGGTGATGGAGTAAGACCTGAAATCCGCACATAGGGATTCCATGTATCTCTTCATTACGTCTATAAATTTTGTTGCAGCTTCAGCCTGTAAGCAAGTCAAGCACACTATTAAGATGAGGCTCGTAGAAATTAAGAGAAGATGATACGTTGGTATTAGATCTCCGTTTGGGACTTTGTCTTGGAAACAGGCATCCAACCTGATCTTGGCTTTTATGTCATAAATGTGGCCCATACCGCCTCAAAAGGTTACGGGAGTTGATTAAATGTGGAATTGGGCCGGGCTTAACATGGATTTTATGGCTCACGAAAAAACAGATTAACAGGTTGGGACAATTAGCGGAACAGGCATATGTACCCGCTTCTTTTGCGGGGACAGATAAATCAGGTCCAATGGGAGGTAGGACTCATGAGCAACTTTAGGTCTGTGTTAACCTTTAGACCATTGTCTTGTATGCGAGTAGGGGGGCTACCATAACATGCATGACTAAGGAGTTGCTTTCTAGAGGCAAACTAACAACTGAAACTCACACTCTGATGTGATTTAAATTTGAATATACGTACATGGAGGAGTCTTCTTGTTCACAAACTACAGCGCAGCTACGCTTTACAATTTGGATAGCGATAATACAATGGTGCTACAACGTGACGTCAAAAGACAGATAAGATTCCCAAAAAACGATTAAATTTGCCAAACTGCTGCGTCTTACATAAATATGGCTGCTACTGAAACTCCATCCCCCTTAATTCTATGGTATGAGCAACTAGAAATTCTGGCTAGAATTTTTTTTCTATGTCAAGCGGCGTATCTCTTTTTTTAAGTTTTGAAGATAAAAAATTATGCATGAAAACTTGAGGGAATATTTTTTTTGCAGATGGCTCCTTTTACATTCTTTTGTATACACATGTAACCTTGCTGATTTACTTCAATACACTATATCCTCCATATTAAAATTCTTCAGAGTATATACTTACTTCTTCACATATTAGAAAAATAGAGATATAGAGATTCTAACAATCCCCAAAAACAAGAGCTGGAGAGCTTATACTGTTGACTGGTTCCAATAATCCATGCAGGTAAATATACTCCCTAAATTCCAGAGTAAATTTCTTACTTTAATATAATTTTTTTACTTTCTTTTTGGGTAAAGTATCTTCTTTTTACTTGACCCGCTCCCCAGTTTTCATCATTTTACTATATATAAATAATGGGTTTGAGTGTAAAACACAACTAAGAAGATTATACGGGATATAGGAAGTGGTATCTCTATAACGAGAAATAGGTAAATATAGTTTACCTGCACTTCATTACACTTGTATACAGGATGCTTTTCAGCTACTCTGAATTGACTAGCCATTGCAGCATGAATTGGACGAAGTTCAGAATAGAGCTCCTTGCGTCGAGGAAGCAATGGCAAGGAGCATGTCTTCACCTGCAAGAATATGAATTTGCAGTCTCCATATTACAAGTCACACATAAAAAAAAAAAAAAAATTAGTAAAACAGATGCCATTTTGGGGGAATGGAAAGCCAGAATTGGAAGATATTGTTCCCCATCAGATTTTGATCTCGTGAACAAATTTACATTAGAATCCTGGCAATCATTATTTGACATCAAATGGGATGCAAAGGTAGGCGGCGAAAGAAGAGAGATCACAGTAATCGTGAAACATTATGTTAATTCATCATGATTATACTAGAGCCTAGAGGTAGATATGTATAAGTATTATCCAACCTGTGTATGCAAGATTTTCATGCTTAACAAGGTCTTAAAATGACATAGGGTCAAGGAACAGGAATCATTATACGGAATGGACGATGTGAGGCACAATGAAAAAAAAGGAGAAAGGTGAAAGCGGAATAAAGGAAATGAAGAATATGTACTCACAAAATTTAAACAAATATCTAAATGGGTAAGTGCATGAAAAATTTAGGAAAAAGGCAACAAGGAAAGGATAGAAAAGGAAATAAGTAATCAAGTACAAAAAATTTTGGTTGAAACTCAACGGAAACTAAAGCAAGACAAAAAAAAAAAAAAAAAAGTAATGAGACAAAAAAATGAAGTCCAACTCAATTCTCCACATGAATTCCTCCCTCCAATTAACCCACTTCAACTCCACCTTTTCCTCAATCCCGAGTAGACCCATACTGCTTTCAGCCACCGTTATCCATATTTTCGACCCCTCGCAAATCTCAATTTATTCATTTTCCACTCTTCAAACCCTTCTAAACAGTGCACTACCTGGTCTGTCGCTAAAGAGCAAAACCATCTTAAGCGATTCTCCCCAGACCTCAGGTAATCTTCAAGAGATGCAAGTCATGCAACTCCTATATCATATTCAACACCCCATTCCCCAACTCCATCTTTATATGTACGGTAAAACATCCATGGTAGATTCATTGTCAATATTCATTCAGTAAACATGAAATTAATGATCAATATATACCATAGTTGTATCAGTTGATGATTGCGCTAAACAGAACCTAAGCATTTTTGTTTCCTTGATCACATGCTCCAAATAACAATGTGTAGAATAGTTATAGATAAACAATAATGCATACCTGGTCTTTTCCCACATTGACATGGACAAGATTAGAAGTCTTCATCTTCAAGTCTTCTGGTTTATTCTGTATTCCAACCTGCAAAAAAGATCATTAAGGAAGCTATAAAATGATGACATTATAATGTTACCAGAACATGAAGTTACCTTACTAATACCAAGAACAAAAAAAAATATGAATGCAAAGTGGCCAATGACAAAAAGACATGCTTTCACTACAATAAGAGCATAAAACAGAATGTCTTTGCTACACACAACAGGATAGCACATAACATCTAGAGAATCTTGAGAAGAGTCCCAAACTATCCATATACAAAGTGACATTTTTTTGGCATTTTAAGCACATAAATCAGACATCTTGATTTCTGGGTGTGACATTGACCATTGAAAACAGCTGCTTGAAAGAGGTGATGCAATGTGAGAGGTGATGCAATGTGAGATTGTCAAAGAAGCCATCATATTTAACACCCTCTTCCTTTTCAAATTTGAGTACTCAAATGATCTAGCTCAACAAATATGTAAAGACAGTGTATAGTAAAACTTACAATGTAAGGAACCGGAGCGTCAAGAAAATCAATCATCTTCTCTGGGAGAATCTGTAATAATCATTTAAAAGCCAAATAAAAAGGTCTCCACAATGCACGTAACAACAGAAACTCAAGTCACAACCTCATATTCTTATGACTCACCCAGCAACTATCCATCCATCAGCAAAACGACCAGTAACAAAAAGATCAGTGACAATAATTCCCAAATTATGAGTGGGAAAATAATTACGGAATACCATGCATTGCGAGTAACTGAGAAGGGATAGGGAAGAGGATTATAAAGGAAAAGAGGGATTCCACTGTTACAGTCTAGGCTTATCGGATTCGCTTCCCTCCCCTCCGAATAGCGAATTGATTCAAGCGAATCAATTCGCTCCAATTCGTTTTTGTGTCAATTCGCTCCAATTCGTTGGTAATTCATATGAGCGAATTATAGGACTTCTTTGACCTTAACTGACGCGTACCCGAAATGATCCGATAAAACCAAACCCGAAATTAACAGAACCTGAATGAGCCGCATGACGGAACAGCCACGTTTGACACTCCCTTAATGACCCACCCCAGAATCTACAACAATTACCCATTAGCCAGGTCCCATTACCACTCTCTCCTCTCTGCTACAATGCGTCATTCCCAAGTGAAAGAATCAAATGCAAAGGAAGGAGTATTTCAACTTTGTTCACAACGGATAGAGGTAATTTTTCCTGCTGACGTAATAAGTATAAGTTCTTATGGTACTAATTGCACTTCAACTGAAAAACTTATGCTACAATTTTCCCATACTCTGTTGCACAAGCTGCAAAAAGTGCCTTTTAACAATGTTGATTTAACCTTATCAAAGCAGCTTAACACTGCCGAAGTTAAATACTCCACAAGAAAAGAAATACTGATCTAGCAGTAAGCAAAGTTTGATTAAAAAGTGGGCATCCTGAGACAGTGATAGACAAGATACCAGCCAACATGTAAAAGCAACGTAATAATATCATACAGGTGTACAAAACAATGATGCAGTAGTGAATAACAAAAAAATGAAGCAGAAGAGACTAGTGCGTCAATGACATGAAAAGAATATCAACTCACCGGTAAAAGGAGAGACTGCCATTCAAATGGACAGATCATGGGGATGAGAGACAGCACCACAGCAGAGAGAATACCCTGTAGAAGACAAAGTAACCGATGGGAACATAGCAGTTATACTCAAATCCGGTAAACGAAAAAGATCAGATTTCTTTGCATCTCAAAGTTTAATGCCCCTACATACGGTCACAGAGAACTGCCAAACGAGTCATTTATGTCCGGGTCCAATTAGGTAACTGCCAGTGTATTATCATCAGGTTACCATGGGTTCAGGTCACTTTGGTTCTGCTTTAATGGGTCATTCCGTTTCCGGGCCAGTGTTTATTGGTCATGTTAACAAGGCCATATTTGTGTCGCTTCAAATTCTGGCTGCTAAAGTTCTTTTCTCAAAGTTGTCATTTTGCCTCATTTAGTAACAAATAACTTTTGTTATAGTATTTCAGTTAGCTGCTAAATTTCCATTTCGGTTTCTTCATTCAACTCCCTAAGATTTTTACTATTAACGATTCACTCAAAAACACAATCCTGAACGTTCTCACTGCAACAGCCTGTAATGTCCTCATTGCAATAGCATGAAACGTCCACAATAAACAAAAATATTTTTTCGTCAGTCTCGCCAGTTTCAACCCAGACTTAGTGACTCATCAATTTTGTCAAAAATCTAGTCTCTCATCATGCAAGCCAAATTTAAAATAAAATAACAAGATCACTCCAGTTAGTTTGCACCATATTTTATCATTAGAGAAAAACCTTGATAAGTGACAATCAGACAATCAAAGATGAACTATCACCAAGATGCACAATTTTTCAGCTGAAGGCAGAAAAAAATAACACTAAGACCTAACAGACTTAAGCCCTAACAAAACCAAACATGCACAACCATTCAACAAATCAATCATAAGTTTCTCAAAAAACATCTGAAGACAATCAAAAGAGTTTCTTTGCAGAAAAGAATAACTGACCAGATTAGGGCATACAACAATGACCTGTTTCTCCAGTAACACTCCTGTGAGCAAAGCCAAAATCTGAAAAACAGATAATGTGATGTGGTCATACTAAATGTTAATAGTAGGTCTTCAAATTACCGACTAGTTCAAAAGCATATAGAATGTATATCAATTTGTACAGCTGCAGTTAAATATCAAAATAAAATAAAATTATGCAGGAACAAAGCATTTGAAAAAATTGCTTCAAAAATTTGTAAAGTAGGCAAAGTTATGATATGGTTGGAAAACTTTAGACCCTACGATCAATGAATACCCCCAGATACAAATCAGTACTCCCTGCTTTTCCATATGTTCCATATGGTCTACTAGAGTACTAGGCAACACTTTGACCGTAATTTTTCCCACTTATATAGGGAGTATTATAATTATCGGTTGAAAATAATTTTTCTTATGGAGGTTTTTTTTTATAACAAATGTAACCATGTAAAAACTGTATAATAAAAACAATATAATAAATACTTTATATAGGGAGTATTATAATTATCGGTTGAAAATAGTTTTTCTTATTGAGGTTTTTTTAATAACAAATGTAACCATGTAAAAACCGTATAATAAAAACAATATAATATATACTTTATACATGGTCAATGTTTTAAAACGTTGGATCTCCAAAAAGGTAATGGGAGGAACATATGGAAAAGGAGGGAGTACAAATTAACATTGTTATGTACTTATGTAGAAAAAAATAATGTATTGCCACATAAAAAGCTATTGCATCGGCCTAATTCAAGAAGTGCATCTTTATGAAGTCATGTACACTACAAAAAAGGTATTCCTATTATCTTCCAAGAAAGAGTACTTTCTCCAACATGCTAACGATCTTATTACGACTATGGCTACTATACACCAACAACAACAGAAATAGGGCCTTAATCCCAAACTGATTTGGGGTTGGCTAACACGAATGATGATGAATCATTTGAAATCGTCAATGACATGCAAACAGAGTCAACAAGGTGTAAGAAAATTCTTGTACAAAAATAAGAAAGTTGAAAAAAAAAAATAACATAGTTTATGCAGAAAGTTAAGAGCTATATATTAAGGGGGCATTTGGTTAGGGAAAGGGAAAGGGAAAGGAAATCAAAAAGGGTAAGAGGGGGAAAGGTAAGGAATT
>JAOWBH010087322.1:0-14518 GCA_028566215.1 Silene coronaria | reverse complement strand
GGTTCAGGTTTTAAAAATTACAGGTTTTTACCCAAATGAACCTATTACAAACATATCCATGCAGTTTTTATCTAGAATTACGTGTTTACTTTTCCGCATAAATTTGAGGGTGTCACACTGAATATGAACTTGAATCCTGTACAGGTAATCTTGTCCTGTTCATAGAACATGTCTGTCATGGAACATAATTATGTCAACATGTATCCTTTTGATACTTTGTTGTATGTCCACCTATCCAATTGATGGATATCAAAGAGTCTCGGGATGGATGTTTACATTATTAAAAAACAACCTTTCTCAACCGCATATAATGCTCCATTTCTGAAGTAATTGGGTATACAAATTGTCTAACAAATTGAGTTCATTAGTATTCTGAAAATTGGAACAAAAACATAGTAACTGTCTTATTGATGCAAAAATGATAAATGGAAATGCAGAGCTTCATGGCATAGAATGTCCAAAGGAGCAGTAGCTGGAGGTACTTCGATCGGCGCAAATTTGAGCATTGGTTGTTTTGATCTACAGGTATCTTATATTTGCACGTACGGCTTTTGTGTCCGTACTCCTTGCAATTGGAGCACAATTGTTTACCACCTCTTGGAATTCTATATGCATATGTTTTGCGCTTGTCCTCTCCATAGGATCTTTTTCTTTTATTTGGTGGCCTTTCGTATTTGACTCTAGGTTCATTTGGCAGAATTTCATCCCCTTCAGTTTTCTTCCACATGCTTTGGCCATTCAATGGCTCCAAATAGAATTCATAGCATGACTCATAAGCTTCTTTGCTGTACCAAAATGCAACATAATTTTCTGGATTTTCATTCTTTAGACATATAGCAGTCGATGCATGTTCATAAGGAATTCCATTCACGTCCCAATATCTACAAGTACATGTACTTTTATCAAGCCTCACTGCAAATGTCAATGTACTATTGTGAGTATGCTCTACTTCATACACATTTTGGCCTGCCTCCGTAGCTTTCCAATTCTTTGTAGCTTGCATATGATCATTTATTATTGCTCGTACTCTAGGTGTGACTAGACTAGTACATTTGATAGCTTGTACTTTCTTTTCCACCATCCTAGACATAACCTTCCTTCTTATTTCTTCAAGCATGGTTAAAATAGGCTTCTCTCTAGCTTCAAGAATCCATGAGTTAAATGTCTCGGCCATGTTGTTGCAAGTAACACCTGTGCATGCCCATCGTTTATAGAAGCATCTGCAATATCTCTTCACATCTCTTGAGCACATTTCAAGATGAGCTTTTGGGCTTAGTTGTCGTAACTCAGTCATTGCATCATTAAAGCCCTCCTCTGTATAGGATTTCACTCCTTTCCAAAATAATTTGTGTAAGGGAGCACCTTTAATAACTTTGATCCAGTTAGTAAAGATATGTCTTGCACATAGCCTATGCTCCGCTTCAGGTAGCAGTTTTGCTATTGTAGGCACTAAACCCTATAGAAAGTAGAGAAATATTTTATTCCATGTAATTAATATCCTACCAACAAAATAAAGAAATATAATGAAGTTTTACAATACACACCTTTTGTTGATCAGATAATAGCGTCCATTTATTTCCGGTTTGCATATCTAAATCTTCAATGAGATGCTCCAGAAACCACGACCAGCTCTCTTTAGATTCTGATTCAACTACACCCCACGCCACAGGAAACATTTGATTGTTGGCATCCCTAGCAGTAGCACAAAGCAATTCACCCTTACAATAACCTTTAAGGAATGCACCATCCAAACCCAGGACTCGACGACAACCATTTAAGAATCCTTTCCGTAAAGCATGAAAGCATATATAAAACATATGAAATTGAGGAATTGGTCTTGATATGTGAGGTTTCAAGACTAAAAAAACTTGGGTCCCTTGATTGGATCTTTTCAGTTCATACATGTAGTCTCTTAGGGAGTTATATTGCTTCTCCACCACCTTTGCACAACCGGATAATGCGTTTTGTTTTGCACTTGAAGCCTGCCACCTGCTAATCTTTACGCCATATGTGTCCTCCACATCCTTTACAAATAATTTCAGCTTCCATGTTGGATGTTTAAGGAGCTTCTCTTGATACTCCTCGGCTAAAAAATTTGCATTTACCCGTTCATTAATCTTGGTTGGCGCACATGTGTGGATGTCTTTGAAAAATCGTATCTGCAAGCATCTATATTCTTCTGAATATCTAGCACTTAACTTCCATTTGCATTTCGGGTAACATTTACACTTCACAAGCACTCTCTTTGGTTCATTATGATAATAGCTCCAAGCATTATGTGTTTGACAGCTGTAGTAGATTAGTGCTTTTCTAAGCACGTCAACTTTGTCAAATAGTTGTCCCAACTCAATTTGTACAGAACCAAATGGCGTGTCATTATCATACATAGGCCACACGCATTTTTCATTAACTTCTCGATTCTCTTCGTCGTCACTTGGGCTAAAGGGATTTTCATCATCAGAGTCTCTTTCATAAAATTGCTCTTGCTGACCTAGTTCAAAATCATCCTCATCTGCTCCCCAATAGTCATCTTTAACCCCTCTAACGCTTTGTTTTTGTATTTTTAGCTCTTTACGTTTCAGGAGGGATGTTTTTCCAGAGGAATTTCTTTGGGAAATCCATTTTTTTTTCATTTCTTGCACCTCAATAAATTCATCATCACTGCTGCCAGCGTCACGATTATCAATAACCTCTTCGGGATCACTCCAATCCACCTCTTCATATTCATTTTGAAAAAAATCTTCATGATCATCTTGAGTTCTTTTTATATCACTGAGATGTAAAGTATCTATGACAGTCACTGGAATCTCAAGCGTGTTGTGAGGCAAAGTATCAATGACCTCTACTGGAATCTCAAGTGTATTGCTCGGGTTAACTTCACACGAGAAATCATTACTCACATTCATTTCCTCAAGAGTTTCTCCATCCAAATACAACTCAATGACCCCATGTGTAACCCCTTCTATATGCAGCTCTTCTAAAGTCTCTTCATCGCATAATATTTGTATACCCACTCCTTTAATGCGATAAAAACATATGACTCCTTGGTGTCCTGGGTGTCCATACAACTTCTTAGCCATGGTTTTTATGTTTTTCAAAGTTAACTTCCATATATCTAAAGTGCCCTCAATACAAGATCCACCCTCATATTTGAATGTGTCATCCTTGGATATAATGTTCCCTCCATGGTAACACCGACAAATGACGAGATTTGCAAGTGATGCATCTATTAACACAAGAATGAAACAGTTATAACTATAAGGGTTATTAATAAAGAGTTTAGTTGTATTTGCTAAATAGAAACATGATTAAAAAAACGTAGTCGTATAACTTTCAAGTATCGCCAGTAAAAAATATTTTGAGAATCAAGGGTACTATGTGAAAAACCTAATTGTTGTTCTTACTGGTTCTTGCAGATTTGGCAACCCTAATTTTCATACAAATCAAGTGAATAAGGAAGCATTGATTGATCGATAAAATGAATTCAATATATAGAAGAAGAATATTCAACATGCGCGAAAGTTGATTAGATTACCTTGACTAGGGCTTGTAGACATGGAGTACAGATCTGCTGGGAATGCTGCTGCTGCTTTTTTTTTTTTTTCTTGTTTGTAGAACTATGAGGAATACGTACGATTTAGAAGAAATGAATCGTATACAGGTAGATACATGTGTATCTTTATACGTATTTCTAGTGTATAATAATTTGTTTATTATTTTTTGTTTGTGAGAAAATGAGGAGAAATTGATGAGAAATTGAGAATTTAGTTACAAATAAAATTAGACTTAGATTTCACCTAATATGAAACTTATGGGGCTAAATTACTCTAATTGAAACTTGTGGGGGTGAATTTCACAATTGCCCAAACTCATGGGGCTCAATCACCACTTCCCCGGAAATTTTTGTAATGAACGTGTACCGATTGTAATTAGTCATATATAACTTTTATATATAAGAATTTACAAAAAAAAAAAACTTTTGAGCTTTAACAGGTTATATACCAATTTGTCTCACACGTGTTAATATTGAAAGAATTTGTTTACATTTCTATATAATTAGATATTTTTCAATCAACAACACCACTCATAAATGGCCCATCTCCTCATTCTTTGTGACAAAATCAAAGGTAAACAAAATGAGCAGGACGTTCAGAGGGAAGAAATGAACATAATTATGATGTACTACATCATACATGATATGTAACTACTAGTCGATTTTTTTTTTAAAATGGGCATTTTTCAATAATTAATTATCAATATGGGTTGATTTTGAAATTCATTACCTAAAATGGGCCCACGTCATCACTGAAACTAGGCTCGTATCCAAGTCGCCATGTCAGACAGCGACCAGGGCCAAAGTGTAACCAAACCTGACTTTTGCTTTTCACAGCCTCCAAGGTCAAATCGACAGGGGAGGTGACGACCTCGCCATGCACCTTGGCGACTGGGAAAACCAGTATTTGAGCCAAGTTTGCTGAAAATATGATCAGCCTCTTAGAGACAGATCGCCATTTGGGCTGGCGATTTGACCTAAAGTTGTCTCCTCATTTGACGACTTGTATCTCTTTGCATTGCAGAAATAACAGCAATTCTTAGAACCGGAAATTGTTTTCCATTCCTTTCTTGCATCTCTCCATTGCCATGAAAAAAAGCATCATCATGTACAACAATATTGCACAAATGTATGGAGATTGACTAAGAAATACTCAAATGATTATATGGAGATTGACCAAGAAATACCCAAATATTTGTTTGATATTGCTTAGAGACTAATATATTGATAATTAATTGTTTCAATTGAAAGATTTGGGGAGTAAAATCGGGTAGAAATAGTTAGGGTTATGCGATTTTTTTTTTTTTTTTTTTTTTATTTGGGGATGAACACATATGGGAAGGGGAAGGGGATTTGGGAGTTTTACTTCGACAAAATCAACCGCCTCGGCGATTTGCCCCCTCACAGTAGATTTGTAAAATCCGAGCCTACGTGGACCCATTTTCGACAATTAATTTGAGACTTGACCCATTTTGATAATTAATTACTGAAAAATGCCTATTTTGGAAAAAAAATCAAGCTTATGTATATTTTTCCAGTTTTTTAAAGTTTATAAGTTACCTCTTAATTTTTTGACACCAACATCCAAATTTAAATGAGTTCATACATATATTTTTGAGTTATATTATAATTTTTTTTTTATTGTTTTAATGAACGAACTCATAAACTTTATAGTAAAACTGATAATTTTTAAAACAAAACTCAAAATTTATTTTATATAAAGCTAAGAAACTACGCCATTAGTTATAGTACATTAGATATAAGTATAACTACACCATTAATTGTGATACGTCAAATGTATAGTCTACTTACCCGACGGAGGAGTATCAACGACTTCCGTCCGCTTAACGTAATAGCTAAGTCGGTAATACGATCGAGTCTACATTGACTTGATAAAATACAAGTAAACAATACAAGAATGGCGTTTATTCAGCGCGGAATACACACTATCTCCATCTATAAAATGTGATCTCATTCTTATTTCCAGTCTCATCCACAATATTTAGGCTTAATCAGTTGCATAAGGGTTCGAGGTTCAACATTCAGCAAAATTCCATAGACGGGGCGACCAAGTCAGTTTTGACACACACACACAAAAATCATCAAAGTTTCTGAGTTATGTATAATTCACAGGTAAAATGTTGAATTTTTCTCTAGTTCTACGCATTTATTGTGCTAAACACTCCTAATGTTCCAATGATTTGTTGACCTTTAATTCAGGGTAAACCTAAAAATAAAATTTCGAATATTGAATTTTCCTCGTATTGTTTTATACTAATGTTAAGGTCCATATTTAAGAATTTTGGGGAAGCAAAGATTGGTAATCTTAACCGTTTTGTTTTGAAATCGGTTGGTGATTTAAGAGTAATTACCGGTTCATTTTACGTAATTAAGTTGGTTATTAGATGGGTTATCTCGAAATAATATACGGAGTGTACACTTGCATAATTTAATTACGGGATTACGGTTTAGTTATCATTCGAATAACTATGACGGGGTCTCGCTAACAAACACAGCTGTTTGGAATTTATTATTTGCGGAATTTCCCGAACAAACACAACTGTTCGGAATTTCCCGAACAAACACAACTGTTCGGAATTTCCTTCCCTAACCGAAACTCTTGTCTAGACAAAGAGATAAGATGGAAAGGTTAGAAAACATTTACATCTTTGCATCTAATAACGAAAAACATTCATACAACAACATATTTCTATATTACGTCTCTGTATTTTGTGTCAAAATCCAGAGGGAACACCGTCTTATCTCAGTAGAAAATTCGACATCTCTCAGGCACTAATAAGGGACGAATTATTCTATTAGAAAAGGGCATTCGATTCGGTGTGGTTCTTCTTGTTTAATTCTCGTTCGTGTATTTGGTATAACACTATGTATAACCGTCCCTGCTTAACTTTTACTTGATGGACATCGCTAGCTTAATTGTGTAACTATTTGTGTTGGAATGAGGACAATTATTAAGAAAGTAATCGAGTTGAGATTTTAAATAAAAAAGAAAAGAGAAGGAGGTTGGCACTTGGTATTAACCGTCGTAGTACGTGAAGGGTAGAGAATAATGGTGGAGCTATGCGAGCGAGTAAGGGCGCTTATTTCCAATGAAAATGAAAACTCTGGAGCTTTTAATTTTTACTTTATGTCATTATTAGGTCATCAGTCATCCCTTATTTGAAATTCTCGTCACCTAACAACAAATCATGATTCCGCTACCGATAGAAAAATAAAGAAAGTGATCGGAGCAGGAAAAGGTTTTTATGCCTGATTAATTGCTAGGCAAAATTGTTATCCGTTAAAATTACATTTTTTTGTTGTGTATACCATTATTCGGATTCGTCTAGCTATATTCGAGCCGAATGGGAGTGTAGGACCGGTATAAGACAGTAAAACTCTCTTTCGTGAGTTTTTAACATTGTTTTATTTTTATGCTTGAACCCCAAACCTTTAATTAAGCTATAGAACAATCTTCTCCCAGTTAAGTTAATTATGTATGTAAAGGCGGTTCTGAAAGCATCAATGTTACAACAAGCCGTTCTCTAACTTAGAATAATTAGCAACTCAGGCAGGAGTGTAAATGAAGATATTAGTCGAAGCACATACATAAAACAAAAGTGGCACACTAATTAACACGATAACAAAAGTGCCACTTATATGTAGCGTACCATATGATTGTTAATAGTTTTGATGCCTAGTAAATTAAAAGGAATCCGATGCAACCATTAATTAGTGGACGATCTTCACAACTATATTTCATATCACGTACGTAATTCACTTTAAAGTAGTTCGAATGAACCACGGCACCCGTAATCCAGTACTCTTATATTTTACAATAATAATTAATATGACCAGCGAGTCTCTTATTATGCTTAAACTTTACTTATGTGGGGTATATATGTTATTAAGAAACTTAACTCCCTTTTGTATACGTTTCATTATTTATTTAATCTTTACATTATTCCCTATTTTCAATGGAGCAAAAGACTCCTTACTCTTTGATTTTAGATTATGATGGGGATAAACTGAAAGTGACTCGCTAAAGTAAAACCATAATGTGATGTAACGGCGATTCGATGCAATTCTTAACGCAATTTTCATCATAAATTATTCGTACATGTTTGTGTTAATAAGATGAAATAGCTTAAGGTATTTCGAGATATTCTCTAATTGCTCCTCGGGTAGATAGAGTTAAGCAATTAAACTTATACCAATGTATGTACTCGTATGTAGTATGTACAGCAGTATACTAGGGTTTATTGTATACTCCGTGTATATAAATAATGAGCATCATTAAGCTCTATTGGCTTATAAAGAAAGCTGCTAACTTCAAAGTACTATTTACTTTATTCCTTTTCCTCTTTCAACTTCAAACCCATCAACCTAAACTCCATTTATTCTTAGGGCACACTAACAATTTCCAACCAACAAACATTAACAAAAATTAGTAAACATAAATAAATGAAAAATAGGTAAAAGTGCTTAGGTTGTTAGTGTGATGATCGAGTGTATGTAGGTAGTGATTTGCAGCAGTGAATATATAGCAGAAAAAGGAAGGAAAGGTATGGGGAGAGGAAAGATCGTAATAGAGAGGATCGATAACACGACGAGTAGGCAAGTGACATTTTCGAAGAGGCGAAAAGGGTTGCTGAAGAAGGCAAAGGAGCTTGCTGTTCTTTGTGATGCTCATGTTGGTGTTCTCATCTTTTCCAGCACTTCCAAACTCTATGAGTACTCTAACTCAAGGTTTTCTTTCTCTTTGTTTTACCCTTCTTACTTTTCCCTTCTTACCTGGCCTATATATATATTCTTTGATTCTAAACTATGACGATTTTGTGATTCTTAGCACATGGATCTTTATAGATCGACTTCGATCATCTTGTCATTGAGAGGGTACTAAACCATTGATTCGGCATCAATCATTAATTTAACGATTATCGCAAACTCCATCTTATACACCCCTATTAAACTAGGGTTAAATTCTACGCATTTGTCATTTGACCTAACACTTCTTAATACCGAAAGAACAAATGTTCATAGTCACGCTTCATCTGTCACTAGTAATTAATTGATGCTTAAAACCATGAAGATAATCTTGCTGAAAACTTTTTTAATTGAGAAGGGAACTTCTTAATATTTTTATAAATTTTATTTTTGAAATTAAATTTAAGAATTATTCAAAATCGTAAATATTTTCCACATCTTAATGACGGAATAATTTTATTTGGTATTATCATATTCTATTTTGAACGAGATAGTAATGAAACTAAGTATACTTGTGAATGTGAGACCGAGTACTCCATACATAATACATTGATATATATTGTCACACCAGTGTAGCTCAAAGGATGAACGGAAAGGTAAACTTACCTGAAAGTACGATCAAAAGACCAGGATGCTATACGTTAAGGTCAACAATGCTTGAAATAATAATGTTTGATATAACAGCTAATTTCATAATATTTTCACTACAAATACTAGAATAAGATTGTTTTGTGATATGATATACAATCACAACCTCATAATACATGTATACGACGGTTTTACACGAGTATTAATGTAAAACTACTATATATATGGAATTTAATGTAATACATCATGATGTAATATCCTTTTTCTCATTAACTCCACACACATATGTTACTTCCAATTAGAGCTTTGCATGAAGCAAGAATTTTCATCTGAAAATACTAAGCAAAAAGTTACTGATGAGTAGTAAAATATACCTGCAAAATTGAAAAGTTACTCAATGTGGAGCATAATGGTATCTTTGGAAGATGAAATATATCATTTTTCAGTCATCTCAAATGAGCGGTAAGGTCACATACATCTAACTCCCATTTACATAACCCGTAAATAGTCGAAGCTCGTGAGGCAATCTGGCAATGCTTACATGTTTTTTCTTCAATATTGAGTTTTTTCTTTGATTGAATAAAGTAAAACAACTTGCTAATCTAGTTGTGCTTCCGTTCATTATTAAAAAAAACAAAAAAACATATGGTGCAACTTTCAACCAGTTTTCATTTTGTATCATTTCAAAGTAGCCTTTGTGTTGATTTATCCCGATACTTAACGGGACACTTAAGGAATTTAGGGTAAAGACGTTTTCAGCTCAAATAAAGTTGTCTCCAATATGCAAAAACATATTTTAAACTCGGCCTAATTGATCTGAAGAATATTCCGTAAATGCTCCATATATGCACATATACACTTATTTTTCTGGCAAGTAGAACATAGGGGGTTAAGAGATTCGAACCTTAGACCTATTGTCCAAGATAGATAAGTCATCTTAACCACTAGGCTAAGAAATGGGTGGGCATATATATTTGTTTATTAGCAGCTGCTGATGACTACTGTGATACTGGTTGCAGCATGACATCAGTGATAGAAAGATATAACAAAGCAAAGGAGGAGCCTCATCACCTCAACTCTGAAACACAACTCAAGGTAGTTTCTTCGTCTTCTTTCTTCTACATCCCGCCTCTTGATTGCCTTATACTTTCACTTAGAGCCTTAATCCCAAAATGATTTGGGGTATGCTGACATGAATCATCCTTTAGAATAGTCCATGAGTGATAGCACACCTCAAAATGTGAAAATGTAGAAAAAGAAAAGTGAAAAACAAATGGGAGTGAAGCATAATATAAAAGACATGGTAAACTTATAGGTTTTAAAATCGAACCCCAGATATCTTTTAAAAAAAAATACCTTAGAATTTAAATCGATAACAAATTAAAACGATTTTGAAAATCGAAGTAAACTTAATGGTTCAGAATACCTTAAAAGTAAACCAAATGTATTTGTATTTTGGTGTACAACTGAAAAAAAATGGGGAAAGACTAAAAGCCTTGCTACTGGAACAATTAGCAATTTAGCACACACAGGTTTATCGGAATAGAAAACATTGTTAATTTCGTAAGCACCGGATCCATGTGTATTTGTATTTTGGTGTAAATACAAGTATATATACATGAATATCATGTATATAATCACAATATGCTTGTCAGAACCAACGAACTATATTTTAATGGAATTATGTCACAATGAACTGAAGTAAATCAACAAGTTAAGATGTGAAGTTTGTATCCTTTCCCGTATGTAAGATTGTCTCATTTATTATTCAAGTAATATCTGATGCCTTCACTAACACATGCTGGAGGGACAAAACTTGATGTTTTGTACGTAATAATAAATGTATAATAGACAAGTAGCTTATATATCTATTAAGATGAAGAACATCACTTGGTAAGTTACTGGCCAGCAAACCAGCTGATTCTTGAATTGGCAAATTCCGGCTCTACCCTTACAAAGCCCAAAGTGACAGAATCAAACACATAATTCCCTTAAAATATAGTTCGTTGGTACTTACAGAAGCTGCTAAATTATGGTTATGGTGCTTACGGCATTGCAGAGGTCGCACTTACCTCCTTGATGTCTAAGGTACATCGGAAAAAAGTATAATGCCTAGTTACTCTAATTAAGGCAATGGGAACACCCATGGGCTTTACGCAACAAACTGTCAGCCAGTTCACTGTTTCTGCCACACGACACATATCCAAGTTAATCACGGATTCCAGGTCAACTTCCCATAACAATTTCAAGGGCCACACTATACACCAGCATAAAGGCCGAACCTGTATTGGAATTTTATCGGCTGTCCAGAATGCAAGCAAGGTACATAGAAGATCGTCTATGGGAGTCGAATCCATGGCTATGCATATCTACATGAGTTACTTGCCATTCTTTTATAGATACTGAAGAAAAAAATTAAAGTGACTTACTTACCATTCTTGCTTTATACTGACGAAGTGAATAGGATTCAAAGCTGAACAAATTAATAATCTTAACTTTCACCTGGTAGTTTTGGCGACAGGAGGCGGATGTCATAAAGCAGCAGCTGCAGGACCTTCAAGAAAGCCATCGGTACAAATTCAATTTTAAACTATGAGTAACTTAGAAAACATGGAAATCCACTGCCTCTAGCTCCAAGGCCACACTATAGTGGAAAAGAGGCCTCAATTTTCGATAGCACTTGTATCATTGTAATGGCAAATAGGTACCCAACAAATATTGCTGAATTTCCTTTTTAAAATCATAATAAGTGAAGAAAATAGGAATCATTTACAATTTTACATACAGATAAAACAATTCTTATGCATCCATGGTAGTTCAACATCAGTAGAGCAGCGATGCTACTATGCCATATTGCCATGCTGGTTCAACTAAGCACGCGCAATAATTGACTCTAGTATCCTGATTTAGATACTTGATATCAATTTGTGGGAAGGTAGGCAACTTATGGGACAAAAGCTAAGTGGCTTAGGCTTTAAGGAACTCAGCTACCTAGAAAACCAACTGGAAATGAGTCTGCAGGGTGTTCGCACAAACAAGGTAAGAATTTTGTTCATTGGTTGGTTTAACATCTTATTTCTATTTGTAAATTTTCTAATAACTCGATCGTATTGCCTTACATATGCAGGAACAGATCTTAAGCGACGAAATAAAAGAGCTAAATCGCAAGGTGTGAGTTGGTACCGATACTATATCTATCTAGCTTCCTTGAATACACTTGACTTGTTGATTGAACTTGCATTCTTGTACAGGGAGCAATCATTCAGCAGGAAAACACGGAGCTGTATAAGAAGGTAAACCTCATTTGTCAAGAAAACAGGGAGTTGTACAAGAAGGTATTAATATAATAGGTTGCATTTAACCCGAAAAGAAGTAGAACACTATTTGCATTGCTAGTAGCTGTTTAATAACAAGCAAGAATTACCTTGTCTCAGCTTTATAGTTCAGGAAACATGAATGGCATCGGTAGCAGCGGTATGATGACAAGTGGTTTCACCACAGGGGAGCACCTGTATACTCAATTAACCCTTCCTGCAAGGCAAAACAATCTAGGATCAGAAGCGGCGCCTGAGTTAGGGTAATAACATACTTTCACTGACGACTTGTTACCAGAGTAGACTAATTTACATGATTTAAGGTCTTTAAGATATTGATTCCTAGTTTTTACAACCAAAAATTACAGAATACAACTGCATTAGAACGTACTCCGGATTTGGTAAGAGTGAATCAAGTTTCCTTCGTGGCAAATTATCCCAAAAGGGGAAGTACAGCGTAGAGCCGGAGAGTGGCAGTCCAGTTATATAACAGTACGCCACAAGAATGGTTCGGGCCAACAAAATGGAAGCAAATTTACTAGTTTTGTTAAACTGTGTAATTATGACTGAGAATATGGACATATAAAATGCACCAAGTTTCTCTGTTTTTCCCTCAAGAGACATCGGGATCTCTTTCAAGCAAAAGCTCTATCTTGAGTTGATATCACAGGGAGAAGCCTTGCAACAGCTAATTATTAAGTGTAATCCTAAATCGAAAAATCTAATCAACTAAACTACTACAACATCAATCCAATGACCGCCTCTTACAATGTCATCATGTTTAAATTACCTTTTACCATACTACTTCTATGCTTGACAATAATTGGTTTTAAAGTTGCTGAACAAAACATTTGTGCTGAGAATCCAGAGTCTATCGCGACAGCGAACAATATAAATGGCATGCAAAGCGTCATCGGACATATACAAGCAGAGATAAAATCCATAAAGAGCTTCTTGAGAATAAATGCTAGGCGATTCTCTACTTCTTGCTACGTATCAGATTCACACGTCTGCCAAACAATTATACAAATACACTGCGTGTGGGCTATTTGAGAATAAATAGTTGTGTTCCTACGCCATAATTCCTAATCTCAGAAGTCAGTAGTTCTCTTGAAAGAATGTTTCCAACCAAATGTCCCAAGCAATCAAGCATGCCTCTAAATACCATAGTTATTTTTGACAACAGTGGCGGCAAGGAACAAACTGAAAGACTAAAATAGTTGCAGCAATTAAAATTTTATACCTTTATACGAATCAATAAATAAAGAGGGGAATTGAGTAGTGGACTGCTGGTGGTGGTGGTGGGGAGTAAGGCCGTAACCTAAGGGTAACAATGGACTATGCTAGTGTTGCCAATTCTGTTGGGTTATCGTGACGTGTCTGGAGGATTTTATAGATTGCATGCCGCCCAGGTGGCCCGTATTACTTGGGTTGTGCTGACGTGGGCCACATACCTGAGATAGACTAATACTAAGCGATAGAGTTAAGGGGTGACAAGAAGACGAGAGCGAGTTCAGTCCAGATCATGCCAACATGGAATGTGCTCAAGAACTTAACTAGCCAAGCTGAGCTAACATTGAGTCACTTGAAAAGTTTGCAAGCGGCTCGAACTTGTGTGATTAGATAAAATCTTGCTCTAATTTTATGAAAATATTTTATCATGATTATATCTTTGCATCACCATATCAAATGTAGTCATTGATTTGCCAAGTAAGGTTGGGTACGCTAGAGATCGACTCGAGATCAAATTTTACCTTATGAGCACAAGTCGAGAAGCTCGTGCTTGTGCTCAACTCGTTGTCAATCACCCCTTCATCATAGGGTAATATATACAAGAAAAGAGATATAGTTCCCCAAAGATACAAGATGTCCATTACTGAAGAACATGCCGCGTAGAAGATCTTTCTAGAAAAATCTTGTGTGAAAACATTAGTAAGAGAAAAGAGTACATTATTCTCCAAACACGCCTAACACGATGTCTCGTTAAAATTTTCTACATATCGAGAGCAATGCTAAATTGTTTCTATCACGTCAAATCTATATGGCACAGAAGTCAAAACTTCAACTGGATGCAAATTCTAAATTATTTTAATAGGTAGTATAATTGGAAGGTGATACAAGGGCACCAGGTGGTACCGAAATTCGGTACTACCACACTCGGATTATTGTAGTTCGGTACAATTGGGTGGACTTATTTTCCTAATTTAAATAGAGTTCAAATCTCTCTCTCTCTCTCTCTCTCTCTCTCTCTCTCTCTCTCTATATATATATATATATATATATATATATATATATA
>JAOWBH010087321.1:0-23448 GCA_028566215.1 Silene coronaria | reverse complement strand
CATTTGTTATCGTGAATACTATGTCCCTACCTGAAAAATGGGCCGGGTTTGGATTGGGTCAGATAGGGCCATTTTCGATTTGCTAACTTTGGGATCGGGTTAGGTCATTTAGAGTATCTATTATTATCAAGTTTGTTATGGATAATGGACACCTTGCAACAATAAACAATCAGGTCGGGTTATATTAGTTCGAGTCAAATCGGATTACGGATCAAGCTCATATCCATAGCTCGGGAGTCGGGTGGAATTAATTTTGTCGGGCCAAAATTTGTAGTAGTTCGCGTAGCTTTCTAATATTACTAAAAACTAGACCTAGAAAGTTTTTAATATCATTAAACGAGTTAATATTAAACAAGTAACGGTAAATTTGATGAGAAGACGGTGTAATAAGGAGTGATTGTCTTATAGTGAGAAATTGGCCAGCTAAGGAAGTTACAAAGAGGTGCAGTAATTAGCAGAGAAGTCAGTTTGAATAGCTATTAGTGTTGACTAAAAGGACCCCCACACTCTCACCCTGCTCATGTGACCCTGACTCGTTGCTTTCTTTCTTTTTTGGATTTACCTTTCCATTACCACTCTTATCACCCTGCTTTTATTCCATCTTTGTGTTTCAATTCATGGTCATCATTTCGGGGAACATATAGTCGCGGAGCTAGACACGGGCTAGCAGAGGCGGTCGCCATAACTGATCTTCGATAGACCTTGTAAAACTTACTAACTAGAGACGGTCGCCATAACTGATCTTCGATAGACCTTGTAAAAGTTACTAACTAAACTTTATCCATACCCGTATCCAAACAAATGAAACTGAAAGACTGACCTGAACTCGAATTAACCAATTGGCTTGAGTTTTACTAACCTCGAACTAGTCAGTACTTCCAAATTGTCACTTGTGGATTAGGATACAACCTCGTACCCAATTCAAATAATCCGTTTGCTAGTTCTGGTCTTTATGTTAATGCCAGCCAGTCTTAGAAAAGTAAATTTGGTGTTACTATAACCATGTTTATAGTCAACTGGAGCTCGAGCTCAGATTGAGTTTGAGTCGTTCATAACGTGAGTATGAATCACTATATCAGTTCCGACAAGATACAAGATAGATCACAAATAATTGCTGATAAACTGTGAGCTAGCTTAGATATATTTTGGCCATATAAGTCATGCCCTAATGCAAGAATACATCGATCTTAACCACTAGGAAGATTTCTCTCAGGAGAAGAAAGCTACGCGAAATACTAATTTTTAGTATCACAATGCTTCAGGCATTATGTATCAATTATTAAAATTTTCTAGATCTAAGCTTTAAATAAGACTAAAAGGGAACCGTTCAAAAGGCAAGGAACCCTTAATCTACAGACACCATAGCTGAAAGTTTACTCAGCTGGACCGTCGACAGCAGCATTCCATTCCCACACAGTTTTGTATTGGTGATCTACATTAACAGTCGGTCCAGATACTTTATTGGACTGGTCACTGAGTGTCCTGAAAACTGCTATCTGTGAAGCGTATCCAGGTTCCGACCCATCTCCACCTACACCACCAAATTCGACACTGTAATTGTGTCTTGAAGCCAAGGCAGTTGCCCATTGATTAAACTGTTGTCTTGTCCACTCGAACTTGTGGTCATGGTTTCGAAATTTACATGGCTGGGCTCCGCTCTTCTCGTCCGGGTCCTCCTCTTGGGTTGCTAGATTGGACTTTTGCATGATGATGTTGTATTCGTAGTTTGGGGTTGATACAATCAGTAGCTTGGGACGGAATAATGCCAGAGCAACATCACCAAATAAGCATGCTTGGTCTTCCTCCATATGCTCTATTACCTGAAGTTCGGTTTCCAATACATCAACAGAGATACATTGCAAAACAAAACAAACTAATATGGTAAGAGTCGTGAAGCGCGGCTGCATACTATACTTGTTACTAGTCATTAACTCTAATTATGTTCAAAAAATCTCCACATACGTATCAAAGAAGTAGAATAAGAACGTGTCACTGCCAAACTAAAACAAACTCGAGCAAACTAAAAGACAAACCTCTAAGCATGCACCAACGTCAAATCCATACAAGCGGGAGTCAAATACAGTAATACTCCCATCATACAGAGTAACGGATTCTATCCTTGACGTGGGCATTACAGTTTTCAGCTTCTCTAGTTTTGAATTAAGGACCTGCAACATTTACCAAACCAAATAAATGGGTAATTTGTAAGAACCTGAGCTGTATATAACGTATGATGTATGATGCAAAGAATGTGACCCATCAAAATACTTACTTTGGCAGCACGAACGAGACCCTTCTGAGAAAGATCAACACCAATAATCTTTTCCAAGGAGCTTGGAATATCAATTATGGAATCTAATAAACTTCCAGATCCACACCCAAAATCAATCTATAACAACCAGATTAGGAAATCAATAGTTAATTGTTTGAAATTTACTACTATCTCCATCCTAATTATATTGTCGCCATTTGACTTTAATGGTCAAAAAGGCCAGTAAATTTTAATAAATCAAACATAACAAATTTTAATTTGTGTACATATATATCTGTCGAAATAAAAGGTCAAAATTGACATATGTTCCACCAATATTAAATGGGGACAATAGATTCGGGATGGAGGTAGTAAATTAAGACGTCGATTCATTTATGGGCTTAAGAAGGGAGGAGGAACCATGTACCAAGCTAGCAGCCGAAAATTCTTTAATGTACTGCATTGCGAATTCCAAACGCTGCTTTGATAGTGGAGGACTAAAAAGTGCTTGCTCCATTCTGTCTTCAAAGGGTTCAGTAACTTGCAGGAGACTTGTGGTGTATTCCAAGCAGCAAGGGCCTAAATAGAAAAAGGAGATGTCAAAAAATTCATATAATTATGGAAGTTGGTAAGATTAATATCCCTATGCATCTCGACCGGGTCAGTGAATTATAACCCGTGAAAGGGATGATAAATGATCACCGTCCAGCTTGGTTAGCCAAAATCTCCTTACGTCTTTTTTTTTTTCTATAAATGCTAACATTTCCTGCACTCCCCTTAACTGTTTGCATATGAACATAACTATCTTTAACGAAACGGTGAAGCATGAGACAACCTGCGAACATCTTCGGCTTTGAAGAGATCTACCTAATAATTTAGTATGATAGAATAGAAGTGACTTATATGTCCCATCAAATCAGATACGAATGATACTATTGATATGGTAAGTTTCCTCAAATGATGCACCAAAATAATGCAACATATAAGGAGAGACAAAACAACTCACTTGAGGATAAAAGAGATAGGACTCTCTCGTATTCAACAGCGGAAGCTAAGATAAACTCCTTTACTGGTAAGCCCATATAAAAGCACATGGATTGTCCCACTTTCATCTGCGAAACAGCTGATTCAATGTAAGGGATCACTGCTCCTGTCCCAATCTCAAAATCAAATTCGTCATTCTTCTCCAGTAACTCTCGGATTTCAGTTCCTTCTGAAACCAAGTATACAGTATAACTTATAGAGACAAGAGATCCAATAGATGGTGATGATCCAGACACTTCCCCCTCCATTCTCGGATTTTTATTTATAAGGTCACTTTGTGGTTCCCGGTTCCTTTTCCGACCTGCAATAACGTCGTGAGGCTGCTGGGCTTCTTGCATCAGTTGACAGAAATAAAACTCTTTCACGAAGGAAGTCAGGTTGCATTTGAGTTCATTACTAACACCAGATAAAGACAACTTCTCCAAATCTGCATTTGGTTGCTTGAAGTATATGTTAAACCACGAAAGAGCTTTCAAAGAAGCATTTTGCATTGAATCCCCTTGTTTCTTGAAAGATTCGTCAGGAAAATATTCAAGAAGTAATTCCTGGTTTTTAGAGAATATTTTGATATTGCATCTGAAAGTTTCCATATCAGGTGAGGTTTGGCCATTTTCAGATTCGAGCGACTCTTTGTCAGATTTCATGGTGTTACAGACAAGAGTGAACAAGGGTTCTGATAGCCTGTGTTGGCGGCAGAATGCACATAGCAGATCCCTTGGTAAAGAGCCCCTCCAGTTTGTTTTAGTGGTAAATAGCTGAGGCAAATCTGCAGCAAGTATCGCATCTCTGGATAACTTGAAAAGCCCATCAGGGGTTTTGCCAACAAGCATCCTGCCAATAATACCTCACATACTTTAAGTAGAAAATCGGGAATTAATTTCAGCTGATGTAACAATCAAAGTTAGATATTACAGCATTGCCATCAATATTTTTGACTGCGCATATATATGTCGTCAAACACAAAGCAAACTGTGACATTTTCAACTTCCCAAAAGAGCCATGTTCCATAAAGCATGTTCAGGAAAAAAGACAAAATACCTACAAGAAGGCATCCCAATTAGAAAACTAAATAGTTTGTACTTCTTAAGATGCAGGAAAATCCATAAGCAGACAAATAAATAACTAGCAGAAACAAAACTCCATGGGAATGATTCTTTTATGAGTTCTATCTTCCATAGAGGTCAAATTTCCTCATCAAGGAGAGAGAGACATAATCACCCACAGCCTTGAAGCACTTCAATAGCACAAAGATCAAAATTGCAAGTCTTATATCTCTGATATCGGTAAAGTACGTACTGAAAATACCAAATTCTATGTCTCTCTTCATGCTAGTTAGCTACTTACCATCAGTTATGATCTCTTGCTAATTTCTCCAAATAATATCTGCATTAATGAACTTCCTATTGGGCCAACAATTCTGAAATTCTGATTTAAGAAAATGGCTACTACATGTTTTGACTAGAAAAAATTAGGCTAGGATGCACATAGCCACATAGCCACATACTTACTCCATCCTCAAATAACCCTCCTTTTAGCATGCCATACATGTGCTCACAGTGAGCTGTTAAAATGCAGACTCGTCGGGGAGGCGGTGATGGTCATGAAATATCGGAATCAGGATATCGCGGATGTAACATAATGGATCACGTCCGTGGGAGGAATTTAAAAACTTTTAGGAGACAAGTTAACATTTTCCTTTCTTAAAATATGAAATTTGAGTTGATGTTCCATGTTTTAGTCTACATTGTAGCTCTTATGCCTTGTTTTCCATCTTCCTCATGCTTTGGGAAAATCTAGGGTACTGAGCCAACAGGAAGACCTTAGTTCAGCAAATACTACTTAAGAACCAAAAAGGTTATACATACAGTCACATAGCAACAGACAAGTACGAGATAGGTAACAAATTCAGTGACAATTGACATATGCGATGTAAATCCAAAATGAATAATGACAAACATATCTTACTGAACCAAGATAACATGTTGCCAGAAAATGACCTGAAATAGGAACGTACAGATACATCTTCATGGAACAGCTCAGCACCTCTCCACGTGTATCCGACAGATGCTAATATTACATTGCCATAAACATGTTGGCCCAACAAGTAACTAGCACGTACATTAAAAGAACTATCAGAAGATAAATCTTTTGCGTTATGGAACTCTGGATCTGAAATCAAATTTTTGGCCTCCAGAGCAGAAAAATACAATCTCATCTCAGAAGACGATTTGCCAATTGTCCTGCAAAATATAGAATTAAAATATAAACCCAGATATTTAGAATAGCATTCTCTTACAGCCAACTAGTTAAAAAAAATGATAGCAGATTGTTTTCACTTTATTTTAAACACTAAAAATTCGTTTTGTGATGCAATAAAGCAAAATGGTTCACTAAACTATTGTGCCAGAAGCCCATACGTGATACGTCTTTTAGATACTATTTCTCGAACCGTTATAGGTTAAACTATCTTCGTCTTAGCAAGAGCGGGGGAGGAAGAGGGGCTGGAGGGATATCTTGTGAATAAAGAAAGGAAAAACAAAAATAAAAATTTGCACATAAACATTTCTGTGTGCAGAATGACTGCAAACTCACCTGGAGATGAGGACTTTTGAGGCATCAACACCAAGCTCTTGTGCAATAATATCCAAGTAATAAACTTCTGAACCCATATTCATACTTAAGGAAACTACATCCTTATCAAGTGAAGGTGGAATATACACCGCCTTGGTAACTGTAACACCCCCATTGATTATATCTGACTCTTGATTGTCTAAAGATGGTATAACATCTGAAGGGTACGGATCCTTCCTTTTAATCCAAAGCTCCTCCTCGGAAATAACAAGTTCTGATAATCTGGCAACAGCTCCTTTCACGATAGGGATAGACAATAAAGGATTTGACTCAACCCTTGCATCAATGGATTTGCATAAGTTTACAAGCTTCGGATCACAAGAAATTACAGCGTATAAAGGAAGCAAGCCACAACGTTTGCTGTCTCTCCGTAACACTGCTTTTAAGTGACCACTCAATGGGTGAAGTGATGATAGAAACTAAAAATCAAAAGAAGGTAAGAACCGGTCATGATTAATGAATCATATGAAGCATAATACAATATTAAATTTTAAAGCTTAAGAGTCAAAAACTAAACTTATTTTGCTGAATGTTACTAAAAAATAAACATGACATGACATTACATGACAGGGACCTTTTACTGCTAAGAAAGATCTCTCTACAGCATTGGCTTAATAATATAAACAAATGTCGTCAGACAAGAGACCTTTTTACTTCATCAAGGTGATTTCTTGGAGCTCATTGTTTAAACAAGTAAGTTTCGTTAAGAAGATTCAGTTACATGATATGCTGATGACAAGATAATTTCACACACACCAATGTTTTATATGGTACCCATTTCCACGACCTTCTGCTCAATTAGTCACTATTTTCTACTTGTAGACATCTTAATTATCGTAAGAATAAGACTAATTCCGAGTTAACTTTCCTTCCTATTAAATTTTCAAGTGAACTATATTTCGTATTTGATTAGTTTGTTTGGCTCAAGAACTTCCCAGAATCTGCCAAGCTTCAGCTTTAATCATATCAATAGACTCGGAAGAATCAAATGAACAAATTGCAAGGGTAACACAACAATGTGGAATTTAGTAAGCCAGGGGTTGAGGTTATTGCTAATGCACTTGTTCCTAAAGAACATTCTGAGCGTAATAACCTTTATGCAATGCAAGCTTTATCAATTTTTTTTTTTTTTTTTTACAAAAAACACTACAACTAGCATGTACGACTGAGACAGTGATGAAAGCAAAGTTCCTACAAAATAATTTGCCAAAGCAATAACAAGCAAAATGTATAGCCATGTGATGGCTTCCAAAGAGAACTACGAAAAGGGAAAGTGGAAGGCGGAACCAACCTCATTCGAAAACATATACGTAAGACGAGACACTAACTCATCCACAGGGTCTGTCGGACTGCCAGATTGGGAATCAATGCCAAGCTGCAAGAAGGGGGTTTATCAGAACTAAGATAGCTGCATCAGCAATGACATTGAAATTTTGACAAGTCAGTGTAGCATGACTCGCATCTGTCTTTTCTTCATATTGGATAAAATTGAACAAGATAGCATGAGCAAATGAAGATTTCTTTCGTTATCTAGCCAAAATTGATCAGAATAAAAAGGAACTAGCACTCTGCAACTTCATTTTATATCTATTTGTATTCATCTTCTTACTTGTTACAGCAAATCCCAGTTTTACATTTTCAGTTCTTACACAAATGACAAACAGTTGTTCTCTCGATATCTCTGCCAACTTGCCAAGACATATCCCACGCCCGTGAACAAACATATGTGCCAATTCATGAAAGAGTCCCATTTATGTAATTTAAACCAGACTGCATCTATGTTGCTCCAACTCGGCTTCAACTCAAGTGTCGGACAAGACACGAGTGTTGGATACCGTTATTTTCAGCGAGTTATCTAAAATGGAGTGTGGAAGTGTCGTGTTGTGTCGGACACTTCAACTGTCCCACATGTAACACTCAACCAAAGCAAAGTATCGAAAAAACATAGAATTGCACCATGGAGCAAGGTGGATTGATACAAAAAGCCCAGAGCCCAGACATGCAGTAACAGTTACAGAAATTACACTAAACAAACACTATAAGCAAACAACATAGACCTAAAACTCCAAAATCATTCAACTTTCAACAGATAAAAAATATGCAAACATAAAAACAGAAAGGCTAAATTATCATCAACCAAAGGACCACACGATCACAATGCATGTTCAAAAAATTACTCCATACTGACATCAAAACAGAATACAAGGATTTTCCTGCAATTCATCCATTTACCCACAAACCCAATTAGAACATCTCAAAGTCATGACTACCGTTATACAGATTCATCCAGTAAGACCGTCTCATGCAAGGATTCGAGATACAACCAGAATACAAGAAATTATCTCCAAACAGAAGGTAAGTAGGGAACCACAAGAATAAAAAAAAATCACCCCATTTACCCACTAACCCACTAAAGCATTCTAAAACGCATAACTGCCCATCATACGGATTCATCCAATGAGACCGTCTCATACAAGAATTCGAGATACAACCACAATGCAAGAAATTATCTGCAAACAAAAGGGAAGTAGGGAACCAAAAGAACAAATTCACCCCATTTACCCACTAACAACATCTCAAAGTCAGGACTACCCATCGTATGGATTCCTCCAATGAGACCGGCTCACACAATAATTAGAGACACAACCACAATGCAAACAGGATAATAAATTCATCCCATTTACCCAGTAAAGCATTCTAAAACTCACAACACGAATTCGTCAAATGAGACCGTCTCACACAATAATTCGACACAAACCACATTACCAAATCAAATAAACTCCACATTAAAATCATCAAAAAAAGGTTTCACCTTTTGTAAAGCCAACTGAGCAGCAGACTGTTGAGCATCTTTTTTCTTCTTACAAGGTTCAGAAACAACAGAAATGTCAGGAAGTTCTAAAAAACAGCGAAAAAGAGAAGGACCCTTTTGAGGAAGGGTTAAACCAGGACATAATACATTTGAAGATAGTTTTTCTTCAACTTCTTCGATTTTATAGCATGCTTTTGTGCCATATTTTTGATGTATTATTGCTTTTGCTGTTAAAGTTTGTTTCTTTACTGTAACTGGTGGATTTGCAGTTTCCATTTTTCAGGAATTTTGAGGTTTTTTTGAGGGAGGAAGATGGAGAAGAGAGAATCTTGGGAGTAAATTATAGAGAACGTTTGGAAAGAGGGGGGCTGTTTGGGAGACTGTGAGAGGAATTTTCAGGTGTGTGACTGTGACTGACTAATTTATTGACTTCATTTTTAAAAAAATATTATTTTTTATTTTTATTTTATTTTATTTTATTTTCGAAATCAGGGTGTTTACCGTTGATAATCTCAGTGTCAATTATGTCGAGAGATGACACTATCGTAGAGAGGAGAAAAGGGCAGGGCTCGGACACTGAAGGTGGGCATCATGCCGTGCCGATGAAATATATATGGCGACACAGGCACGACCCATGGCCTAGGGCGTGTCGTGCCTTACCAATTCCTTCAACTTTAGCCTTATTTCTTTGTATTTTGGGCGTGCCCAAGCGTGCTGTGTCCATGTGGGCCGTGCCGTGCCTGGACTAGGCATGATCTTCTTTCTCAAAGTTCGAGCCAGGCACGACCCACTGCCCATTTCATGTTGTATCGTGCTGGGCCATGCCAATCTCGTGTCGTGCTGGAATAATAAGTCATGGGCCATGTTGGGGCGCGCAACCCAACGGGTCGCGTGCCGACTTCCATCTTTTAACAATTGGTGAAATAAACTTTTGCTCAAGTGTTTTTTCTTTGGTGTTATTGTTGCAAGGACAATTATGATACAAGTTTTAAGCTTATGTTATGAGTATTGTCCCTCGTTTTTTCAGGGCAACTTGGATTTATAGTTGTGGATAATATTGTTCATAAATTTTGATTTTGGTTGTCCTGTGTGCCCCCATTTAACCATAGGTGATAGGCCAGTTGCTAATGAAGGTCTTCATCGCTAAACAAAAATAGTACAAATCCTTATCGTTAAAAGAGTGTAAAATTTTTAGATCCTTGACTATTCCGAAAGTAAAATAGGAAAATGAAGATCTTAAATACCATCACAAGTTCTTCACAAATATATAGAGCACAAAACCTTAGATAATCACAAGTTATTCATTCTCATAGTCTCAAATACTCACATTTCTTCTTGTAATAATGAAATCTGACTCTGAAAGTCAGATAGGTACCGTGTAAGCATACAATATTTTTTAACTGTTGCCAAAAAAAAAAAAAAAAAATACTCAAATTCTTATTATACCAAGTACCATTCAACAATGATATTCTTCAGGAGCCATCATGGATGCAGTGAAGGAGCAACAAATATCAAATATAGTATATCACAATAATGTAGACTTTTATTACAACAATTATTCTATTTTCTCGTCATAAAAGGCTAATCTCTGACTTGAGTGACGAAGTACCAGCATTCAGCAATAGTCGCGTCCCTTATTTGCTTTGTATGTGCAGCTGTGCAATGTTGTTCGCTCTTAACGGTTAACACAGTCTCGTCTCTGTCCATACTTGTCCCTGATAAAGTCGCACCTCCATCATTAGGTAAACTAATCAGATATCAGACAACAGAAGTTCTCATGATCTCTGAGCACGTGCAGGTGCTTAAATGCATAATTACTTTCCTAATATACAAAAAATTAATTCCCAGTAAATGAGGTTTCAAAAAAGAATCTCGGTTTTACTGAGGACATAAGCTCTTAGAAGAAATTCTACCAGTGATATTTTATGGAGCATCTTCAGTGGGAAAACTCGTCCTTCCCACCATAATATTCCCGAAAGACACAGGAAAAATCTTTTGATTCGTTGCCTTCTTTGCATATATCATGGAATCTGAGAAAAGACCAGATTTATCAGTGACACTGTCACAGCCAAAAGCCAATACTTTCAGATAAATTTAACAACTTTGAGATTTTAACCAGATCACAGCCGATATGCATACAGCATATAATGCGCAGTTCGCATAGTCCAGTGTACGAATTTACAATAGATAGGAACCCGTGATTCTGTGATCTCATAGTTTAGAAACTGACAGAGTTTGCCAGGTTTAGAACAAGGATTCAAAGCTCCATAAAAATTACTACGAAGTTTTGGTCTACAGTTCAGACTTCGGTCCCACTGCCGAAGGTGACAATCGGTATAATACCGAGCAACCACTTTTTCTGTTATTCACTTTATGTAATGAACTTGGACAGCAATAAGGGTGATTAAATGCAGAACAATTAACAAAATGTGACTTGAGTGGGAAGAATGAAGATATTCACATAGAGTCCACTAGTACAAAAGTGCCTTAAAGTGGTGCCGACTCTAAATATTCCCGATCCTAAAAAGATTTTGCTGTACACCAGTTGGTACTGGCGGAATATATGCCACATTCAAATTGGACATAAACTTGCAGTTAGTTTTGCTGAATTTTTTAATTTTGCGGGATTGTGAACTACGACATAAAATGAGCTCAGTCACACCTACACGGAGGAGAGAGTCCATTTCATGTGCCAAAAAGAGGTTCCATCCTGGAAATAGGTTCTCCGTGTCTCAAAAACAGTGCCAAGTCTGTCACTTGTATAGTTGTATACATACTCCGTGCTCGTGTACCACGTGGGTACCCAAGTCAGAGTAACACAAACTTGAGTGAAACGAGCCTATTTGTGTACTTGTGGAGGTTAAGCATCTATGTTAAATAAGTGTGATTTTTGAGGATGCCAGGTCTGAAACAACTTCTGAAAAAGCCCGGCTCAAGCACAGTCAAAATTATCTAGATCTGGTCCATCTGGAGCCCGACCCAAGTTTGACTATAAGACACTCGGAGTACAAAGCAATGGGGTAGGGTTGTTACGAAGTTTCTTAAAATGTCATTAGCATATCAATCGAAATGGTGCAATAATTCCATTCCAGATCATAATCAAACCTCGACAATGTCGAACCTGCTGAGACTCAAACATCTCATACGATACTAGAAATACGAAGATCATACATTTCTTGTGCTCGGCATGTCAATGGATGTTTGATATCTGCCTCTTTTGCTGATGCAGCAGCTAGATCCAAGTCCTTTGCCTGCACAATATGGTCACATTAATACCTAATGTAAGCTGGATAAAGCATTGAAAGGACTCAAATGAGCCTCCATCACCTTGTTTTGGTCGCTAATATAATACTCCCTCCGACCACCTTTAAACTCCATACTTTCTTGATCGGGATGACTGTATTTTAAACTTTCAACTTGGAGTCTTTTTTATTTGTGGGTATTTGTGATCATTTTGAATTTATGATCTGTGACCCCACATCTTTTCTCGACTTGCAATTTACACCCAAATTAAATTAATGGCATTCCTTCGAAGGAGATATGAAGTTCATAGGTGGGCAATGGGACTATCATTAGTCCAACGAATTGAATTGAGACAGGTACATCTCAAGTTCAATCCAAAAGTCATAAAATTAGCCTATACACATACCATAAGCTTAGATGCAAAACCACCTTGATAGTTCTTCGAAGATGGAACTCCTTCCATCACCCCTGGCACTGGGTTATAACTATCACTGCAGAGCATCACCATGTTAGCCAAATAGCAGATAAATGAAGAAAAAGGTCACCTTCTGGAGATTTAACGCTCATTAAAATTTCTGGATATGCTTGGAAGTTTAGTAATTGAGAAATCAAGGACCAAGTCACAAGCTTCAGCTTTAATACTAACTTCAGTAATTGAGAAATCAAAGACTAACAACTTTGGCTCTATCAGAATGGTGACGACATAAATGCCTTAAATCCGGCTTTAACCAAACAGGCAAACACGCATAACATGCATGATCCGTATCAACTAATAGCCCCGAGCCCCCGAAGTGTTTATCCAGACTATTTACAATCGAACAAAGCAAAAAGAGTTCATTACTTATACCTTAGTTCCCCATACTGAGCTATGGTCTCCATTTTGAAATAATATTCACAACTTTTTTTTCCCAAAAATATAGGCCACAATGATGGTGTCCTAGTACAAGCTAAGTGGTACTCCCTATATTGTTGAGATTCACTTCATTTTCCTTTTCGAGACATTCCTAATCAGTAGACTACAATTCCGTTTTCTAAATAACACACAAAAACGCTTACGGCTGAGTGTGGTCCCTGATACCGAACAGTTGAAGTTGCAGTTAATAATCAATCTACAATATATAAACAATTATTTGGTACCTAGACCAGCAGCGAGCACTAGAAGAGTTGAATATCTTGGTGAGAATACTGGCTGGAACTCCTGAAGACTGGCCAATGGCTAGGGCTTCTGAAACGCCGATCATGCTTATAGCCAGTGCCAGATTGTTACATATTTTCGCAACCTATAATATGATCAAAGAGGGCATAACTCAGGACGAATAAAACCTCAGGAGAAACAGAGAGCAATGTCCCAGAACTCTATACAAATCCTCTTTGTTTTGGAAGACTGAGTTATGTGACGGAGTAAAAAGTGCGAAAAATTCTGCGGGTGCTCCATTTCCAAAGGAACCAAAGACTTGCATTCTTTCTATATTGGTTGGGCTTTTATATTTTGGACTTGCAAAATACCATTCATTATAGCAATTAATGACTCAATTTTCCTTTTGAGTCAACTGACAAAAACAGTACTTAAAATGGCAAGGTTGCGTACACCCTACCCCCGCCATTGGCACTAGCTTTTGAAGCACTAATTTAAGCTAATGCTGTTGTCAAAGCCACATTGATTGATTCGTACCCCAAAAGAGTGTAAAAAAAATTTAAACAAAAGATCAAAAATAGCAGTAAGCTTATAATATTCGGGCTGACTGATTTGTGACGGATAGTATGTAAGATCCACAAATTTAGTCACAAGGGAAGGCCTACCATGAGAAGGGGATCTCAAACACAAGTAGAAGATCTGAAAAGGGCAAGGCTGAAAGCACAATAAACTTTTGAGCACTTCTATAGTGAGACTTCCTTATAGTATGAGAACTTGAAGTCCCTAGTTCTACTCTTACAATAAGAAAAACACACCTCTAGAAGGAACAACCGACAACTAACGCAGCATCACAAATGATCTCCATGACGAATTACCAGCCACCACCAGAAGGAACAGTCGGCAATAAACACAGCAGCACCACCCACCAGAAGCCCCAGTGCCCCACACAGCCATCACCACCACCCTATGTTACTTCAACACTTCCATTTTGGGGCCATACCTATGTGTGATATACTGATATGACATTCAAGGGCACGTGTATGAAATCCAAACACGACATTTACCATTCCGGCAGTTCTCGTAGTGGAGATAGGAAAAGAAGGCATTGAGGCATACAGTATGAGTTAAGACAATTTTGAACCTTGTCTCAAATCTCTCTTCAGGTCCTTTAAAACATCCCATGTCTCAAAATTTTAGAAATGGAGAGTCCAACATTTAAATATGTACACTGACATCTTTATTACATCTTTATTTAAGTCTTAGTAACATAGACGTGACCAGCCCCACTCCTGCCCACCACCAGAAGTGAAGCAAGCCCTAGGTCTCAAATAGCATTACGGATATGTTACTGCAACAACCTCTGAGTCTGAGTGAAATGTGTGAAAACAAAAAAAGAAATGGGGACAAACCCCATCCCAAAACCAGAATCAAAATCCGCCATCAATTCTGACGAAGTATACGGCAACAACCTCTGAGTCTGAGTAACTTTTGAAGTACGGACTAGTTATATTAAAGTAAATGGCCTCAAACAACACCATTTTGTAGCAGTACTTCGTAATATATAAACTGTAAGGGCAACATACCGAGCCGTTTCCTGAGCCACCACAATAAACAGAAGCTCTGCCCATGGAAAGAAACAATGATTCTGCTGCCTTGAAAGCTTCCTCTGGACCACCTACCTGTTTGGTAATTTATTAATCAATCAATCAACTAATTCAAAATAATTTTACAAACCAACTGTATTAGCAGAGCACCAATGATGATCAATGAAAGCACAACGCTCACCATAAAAGTCAGTGATGCCGCTTCTGCGGCTAATATACCACCAGAAACAGGTGCATCCAACATCATAGGTCTCTGTGGGAAGTCTACATCGATTTGCATTGGAAATTAGTACAATACAGAAGTAATACACAATGTTTTACAAAATTCTTGAACGTATATAACGGCAAGGGAAGGTAGTAGAAAGACAATCACGCTTTTAAGTAGGAACGCCTTTCAATGTACCATCATAACCATTTGATCAGCAACTCGCCATTAATCACAACACAGTTAATTTGTCGCTTGGGTAACACAAAAGCATAGGCTTGTAGAGGAGGTGCTTTTCAAAAATATTTTGTGTTTTCTATAATTATGATTTACATGTATGTGTTCAAGCATGAAAGTGATGCACATGTAGCACGGAATAATTGGAAAAATATAAAAAGTAACGAGTACTTAGTTTCTCTATCAGTGCAATACAAAGGAAAAGAATGACTTGAATTTGCGACATATCCTTCACAGGACACAGTCAATGGGCAAGACCGCAAGACCTCACTTGTTGACATGTTATTAACCTTCTTATAATTGTTAACATACCGTAAGATAAAATTTAGCGATACTTTATATAACATCACATCTGTAGTTTGCAACCCCACTCCCTAGGCATCTAACTTACAGATACTAATGCTGTAGAGTAGATTATCGCCTACCACCAAAAACTGAGACTCGGAATAAAATGGCATAAAAGCAGCACTAATGAGTAGTAGTACCTAATTCTTCTTTTAAGGCACAATCTGAGACAGACAAAGAAACTTTTCTTGAAGTCAGTGGATCAATAGTAGAACAATCAATGAATAACCATGGCCGAAGAGAATTGTTATTCTGAAGTAGGCCATTCAGGCCTGTATAAACATTCGTAACCTGCATTATGATATCATTACTTGCTGTTAATCACACATAAAGAAAATTCAACAAGACACGTGATATACAATGACAAAATTATAACACGGTAAAATCACCCCGAGGCAGGGTCTTGGGTTAGGCAAGTACAACATTTCACGTATAACGGGGCAATCACTAATAATACACATGGTATGGTATTGCTTCGAGACAATCACTAATAATGCACTTGCTATAAGGTGCCGTAGCAGAAACGAAAAAGGCTCATAATGTAAACCTGGTTGAACCTTAGACACTTACGTGAGAAGATGAAGGAAGCATTGTAATAACGACATCACTTGCTTCTGCAATTTCTGCTGGATTTTGCCTCACAGGGACTCCCTTTTCCAAGAATGGCTTTACTGCAGTGACGTTTCTGAAGTCAAACGCAAGCGTTCTAACATTGTCATATATATGCGAATAGAAGAGATTTCATGCTTATCCGCAATGCTCTACATTTACAGATTACTACAGTCTTATATAATCTCTTATTCAACAATATCTCATGTTCTCACGTCATCAAAATGCTAACATCTATACTACCAGAATAGCAGTATGAGGTCATATAGAATCTAATAAGACGTAACCTAAATGCGACTCGACAAAGGAACAAAACAATACTGAAGCAGTGTCATGTGCAGACTTACAGGTCACATACAGAAACCTCGTATCCGGACTTGACCAGGTTCATTGCCATGTGCGATCCCATGTTTCCCAATCCAATGAAACCGACATTCTATACAGAAGACACAAGAGATAGGATTACTAAAAAAACGAACATCCTCGACAAGTAAATGCCATAAGTACAGCTTTAACAGGTTAATGCATTTCCATTGATTTCCCTACAGTGGTTGTTTCGTCCATGGTATTAGATCTTAGTTTGAGTCCTGATCTCGGAATCAGTCATTTCAATTTTCTACATTATCTTGATCAGAGCATCAAACAAAAGGGTGCAAGTGCCAAGTGGACAATAAGAATACGGGTATTCGTCTAGACCTGGCAAACAGATCATCCTGGTCGGGCTTGAGTCGATTTAGGTCAGGGTCATTTCGAGGCGGTTCATTCACTCATTCTAATCGTTTTTGGTCCTTTGTTTCAAATTTATCAACTTAGTCATTCGGATACTATCATTTTCTAGTTTTGGATATTAGGCTTTTGTTTTATGTTTTGTTACCAAAACAGGAGAGGCAATGACTGTCATCAAATTAATATCCCAAAAAAAAATTAACCAACAAAGTTGAAATCCAAACAAGAGGAAACTACTAAAACATCTCCATCTCAATCATTAGTCTACCTTAAAGTAAAATACGCTCACAAAAAATTAGAAAAGGTAAAAACTCGTAAATAACAATTGGTCTTATTTAAGACCGTTCTGAGCTCTTGGCTCAACACATCTCGCAACTTTCTATTATTTCCAACTTTATTCTAATAGGATGGGAGCGTTTTAATTTAAGACGGTCCTAAAAATAAATAATCGGATTAACAATAGTATGAGATAAACCCAAAAAAGACGAAAAAAGGAATGGGAACTTGCCTTAAAAGGTGGTTGTAAATCCAGAGAAGAGAAAGCACGAGATTGAGAAGCTGGGTAGACTGAACAAACTTTATTATGAGTCAATTTAAGCTTTGAAATACCTGTTAAAACAGACTTTATTTTATGGATTTTCATTTTAGTTAAAAGCTACACAAATTTGATAGTAGAAATGGCACAAATATTATTTGGGTTGATTTTGAGAGAGAAAACACAAAGTGAGTGTTCAGTGCATTTTGGTAAACAACATGTGTGTAAACTTGTAAAGCGTAACGTACCCAAATTCTCATTTCAGACGGTCATTTTCGTTAGGAAATTTTCTGATCTGACCATAAAAGGGTCATATATGGCCATCTGAAAGCTTTAAACAAAAGTGACCGTCTGAAATTAGAATTTGTGTCTTTACATTATAAATATCTATTTTAAGATTAAAATGGATTGAAAATACTATATTTGTATAGATAAGAGTAGGATGCGCTTTTTTGCTATTCTGAAGGTATTTTGCTTTGTCTTTAACAGGTTTAAGAGGATATATCCAATTTTAAAAAAATGGTGTTGTAAGCACAAGGACATAAAGTTGATGTTTAATTGTTTAATTTAAGCATGCAAAATAGAGATGATGTCTTGTACAAGTACTAGTTGTCAATTACTTCTCATGCTTGCGTGGAACTGTGCAAGAGTTTGGTTTATGCTTTAGATAAGACAGGTGACTCCCTCCTTATTAAGTCTTTCTTAAGACGATAATATTTGTCTTAAAACAAAATCAGGCTAAATGTTTTCCTACTTGTATATATAGGATTTGGGAGGCAGGTAGAGCTGGCAAAAGCTGACCCGACCCGCCTGAAACCCGACCCGATACAACCCGAAAATTGGGTGACCCGAAAACCGACCCGACCTGACCCGCTAACTGATAACATCCTTATTTTTTCCAACCCGAACCCAAACTGAACCGACCCGACCCGTGACCCGATATTGATTCAACCCGATAGATGACCCGATAATAAATTAGCTTAATAATAGTGTAAATAAGATCGAATTGACTTTACTCTTAATTTTTTCACTAAAAACTACAATTAATACACTTACACGTTGTTTAAACATAAAATTACTCATCTAAAGTTAAATACATGAGAGAAAATATATGCTGATAACCTGACCCGTTAACGACCCGACCCGACTTGCGACCCGCTGATGACCCGACCCGAAGATGACCAGACATGAACCGAACCGACCCGAACCCGTAATTGACCTGACTCAACCCGAACCCAATATGACCCGACCCATTTTAACCCGACCCGTAACCGACCCGAGTGACCCGATTGTCACCTCTAATGAAAGTCAAACATGTTGCAATTTACATTGGCATGAAAGGTGAACATGCTTAATTTCAAGGTGAAATTACATGTAATTTATATATGAAGGGTTCGTAGTTGAGAGAAGTGGCATAAAGTTACAAGATTTCATTTAGCAGTCGTTCAATGCCTACACATGGAACAAGGCCAAATATTGTCTTTGTTTCTCAATTCATTTATAACATCTCTACTCATGAACTGAACATATAGTTTTAGGTAATATCTCTAACTCTAATTAATTTTTATTGTATTTTTATTTTTTCTGATTTTTCTGCAATTAGTCGTTTGGTTATTGACTTTCTCTTTTGATGACATCCGCTTCTCCGTGTTCTCTCTTTTCGAGTTCTCTAAAATGTTCTTATTGTAGTATTTACTATAAAAAATGTTTAGTTTAATGATTAATTAGGACTTTTGGAGAGATGAGCATAGCAAGCTTTAAGTTTAAATTTTTAATCTAAAATATTTTCTAAGAACTTATGTTGAAATTTGATATTAAGTGTCTAATATTGTCATTTTGAAACTTTGATTCTAATTTGAGTGCAACTTTGGGTCTTTGTAATTTTTGATCTCATTTTGCTCAACAATGGTGTCTATTACTGTAATTTAGCTTTAGATTAATTGAATTCTGGAGTATATTCATCATTTCAACGGATGGTTTGAGTTTTGGGAGCTCACTATAGTTTCTAATATAGCTCTACAGTGGGACAAGACATCTTGCTGGCTCTATAGTTGCTGTTGCTGCTTCTGGACTGACTGGATTGACCACTCATTTGCCTACTAAGACTCATGACTGCGGGCGATAACTCTCTCTATTGGCTAAATGTTCTATTTTATACCCCCTCCTAGTCACTCATTTCTCCCTCCCTTCCACTTTGCACAATAAATACGGAATTGATTTTGGACCACACAAAACACTCTACCCCCACATCCAATTACATTTAGACCACATATAACATTCCAAAGAAAGAAAGAGGGAAGAAAACCCGACTAGCTTCGAAAAGGAGAGAGGAAAGAAATGAGCGACTAGGAGAGAGTATGATTTATGAAGGGCAAACTAGACTATCAAGCCATTAGGTATTTTTAAAAGGGTTATTTGATAGCAATAATCCATACTATCACTCATCTTCTTAAAATAATCCAAACTACATATTAACTGAAAATAAACCCATCTTTGACTACTCTTCTCTCAAAATACACCCGGCTAATATTTACCTCTTATACTAGGTTAATAGTGACCTGCTGATGATGTGGCATAAACAATTAATTTAAAAAAAAAAGTAAAACTAAAAAGCCATCTCTATTCCAACAATCACAGTGAGTAAGGTGAATGTCATCTTACATTCTCAATTTCTCACCCTACCGCCAACCCACCACAACCCACTTATCCATATTACCACCACTCCCCCACAAAAAACATCATGCACCGCCATCATAGGTTTGAGAACTCCGAGGTGGTTAAGTAAGGAGGACGAGTGGAGTTAAAATGAGGCATCTCTTTACAAAGATTTGAAAGTTCAAACTAATAAATCAATTAATTCTTAAATTGCAATAAGTTAAGATATGAGAAAGAAGGGGTATGTTGGTGGCGGCGATGCATAAAATGATGGTGGATGGTGGCTGGGAATTACGAAAGACGAAGTCATAATTCGCTTTATTAAAGACGTCTCTTTCGGGTTTCGGCTTTGGTTGCTTAACCATTCGAGACATTTTTCTTCTTTTTGGCGAATTGTTGTTGTTGTTGATGCTTGAGATCCAATATGGGTTGTTGTTGATGATGTTGTATGTTTATCGTTGGATTAATGGATTTGGTTTGTATTTCGGAAAATAGCCTTTTAAAATGGTGTTTTTCCTTTGATTTCTGTTGGGTTGTTACTAGTTTTTTAGTTGTTTTTATTTCCTTCTCGTCAGTGGTAATGGAGAAGTGATGCGGTTTTGAGTTAGCAGGGTTGGTGGTGGCGGTATACAGGAATGAGAGAGATGGGTGTTTGGTGGCTGTGATGGAAAAGTTAAAATGGGTAATGAAGGAGGGAGACGACCTTAAAGTGTTTTTTAATTATTTTAGATTTTTTTAAAAAAAATTGTGACTTGACAATCAGGTAATTGGTTACCCGGTGCATTGTGAGAGATGAGGGTAAAATTCAGATTATTCCCAGTTAAATTATAGTTTGGATTAATTCGAGAAGGTGAGTTATAGTTTGGATTATTGGTATCAAATAACCCTTTTTAAAATCCTAAGTCCTAACAATGTTTATGGCCATCATTGTTATCATATTAAGAGTGTAGTCCTAACTAGAGTATAAACAACGAAGCTATATGGTGTTTCAAGACCCAAGGGCTCACATATATGACAGGTTTAATTTAAGGGGATTAAATGTAGCTTGTCTTTCTCACGAGCTTCTTAAATCAAGATAACTATGCACAATTTTTTATTTTTTCACAAATTCTCACTTGTAACGGACAAAACCCGTCACAAGGTACCCACAATAATCTCTCACTTGCTCTCCCACCTACCTCTCCCACTTGCTTCTCTGTCTCACGTCTCTACCTCACAAGGGAGACAGATTGTTTTTTAATGATGCTATTGTATAGTAATATTACAGTTACAATTTCCATTCTGCATCGATCGAGGGGAATGTCCAACATATCTTTTGTACGGTCTTTTCCCTCCTGATCAACCATCATTTGTTGCTTGGTCATGTATATTTGGAGAATTGGAGATGACTTTTGATAAATTGATAGTCTTCTCAACTTATTGCTTATGTCAGATAACCACCACTTCGATGGCGGTATTGAAAAGCGGAAGATTTCTAGAGCTAAAATCATCATGGAGGCAAGACCAATGATAAAATAAGACTTTAATTTAGGGAATTATCCTAAGTTTGAAAGAATTAAAATTATCTTCATTTTCTTGCGAGCATGTGACTTCAATGACATAAAGATTCATCAGCTAGACTAAGAACCATGTATCAAGGAGGAAAGATTTTTATCTTGGGCCATGAAATCTTAGAATTAATGGGTGTCAATTTATGACATGGTATTGTTATGGCATGGTAGTATGAAAAGGAAGAGTTAATTGTTAATTTATCTGTATTAATTATTTGTTTGCTTTTGATTAAAATACTGTTTACAGAGATTAAAAAGACAGATAAATGATTGAGGCAAAAGGAGTATTTGTTTTGTGAGTTAATAACAAGTTGCTATACGTGACCACACCTATGTTTTTGTATATGTTGGTGAGTTTTTTAGGTTTCAAACATCAACTTGATTCATTCAATTTTTTTGCGCAAGGAAATCTTGATTTTAGTCTGACATCATTTGTCCTATTGTTTTGAGTGATTGTTTACAGAATTCTTTTCTTGAAGATTAATTTAATCCAATGCAATAACGATTGCTTATAATGTAAATAGTTAGCATAAAAACACTACACATATACCCTAAAATAATAAACCTTTTTATATTTATATTTTCTCTAAAATTATTTTATAATATATCCGTGCAATTTTGCAGGAGTTCTAAACTAATTCTCTTTATAAGCTGTAGTATAGTAGAAGTGGGATGTTTACTCGAACGCATGTGAGCAGGCAAAAGAATAAGCTAAAACTTTTAATTTAAATTCGAGGTGAGCATCTGAAAACGGTATTTGACTCAAGCACGTGTGTTGAAATCTTTGTTTCAGGGATTTTCAAACAAGATTTGATGGGAAAACCGGTTTTGCTTAACCGCATGATCCTCTAACATAAGTATAGTCTCCTATTTAAGGAGATTGATTCACTGGCTTAGTCCCCTAATAAAAGGATTCCTGCACAAATTCGAAATTCGAATGAAAAGAGTGAAAAATTGGGATCTATCTACCCCGTAGACTGAGAATTAGAAGACGACACGCTTGCTTTCAAGGAACAGAGGAAACCAACCCAGCAACCAGATACCAACCTCATTTCCTTTTCCTAGACTATTATAAAAAAAAAAAAAAAAATAGAACTCTTTTCTTAAAATATGAACTTATAAATCTTTTTTTTTTTTTTTTATCTCTAATTCAACCGTTGACCTTAAAAGAGGGCCATCATGGGTCAACTCAACCTATTATTTTATATTTTCTACTAATGATAAAATGAGAATATCATAATCTATCTATCTATCATTAAAAGAGGCAATTTATAGCCAAACGGCTTTGGTTTCATGAAATTATCATAGATACTGTAGTTATGGGCGGCACTGGTTAGGTTTAAGCGTAACTGTGTGGTAAGGTTCGTAGTCAGCAACATCAATTGCATAGAATGTGGAAGAAAATGTGGTAGCTTAGATAGCCGAGTTGGGACTTTGATGCCAAGATAAGTTGGAGGGAAGAAAGACATATTGGAGTTGGATTGATTTATTTTAGTCTCCCACAAGTTATTTCGGGAACATGGGTAAAGTTGTGTAAGGCTCTTACTATTACGGAGTTAAGTCTTATTAAAGTACACAAAATCTCATTTGTGACAGAAGGTATCCGTCACAAGCTTGTGACGGATACCGTTTACTCTCCCAAAATACTCATTTAGGGTGAGTGGGAAGCACATGGGGGTGCCCCACCTTGTCCTTCTCTCCCTTTTGTGAGAGGTCACTTGCTTGTGACAGGAATAATCCGTCACAAGCAAGACTTACTGATTAAAGTAATGGTAATTGAGTAGCTTATTGTATGGCTTGCTGGTTATAACTAGAGGTGGCAATCGGGTCAGTCGGGTCGGGTTTGGGTCGGGTCGGGTCATATCG
>JAOWBH010087211.1:0-14521 GCA_028566215.1 Silene coronaria | reverse complement strand
TGTTGGGGTGGGGGTGGGGTTGGATAAGCGGGTCAACACGACACGGTCCGAAACACGATTGACTGTGAGTCAAGACCCGAACTGACACGACACGGCATGGTCAATTGGTCATGGCCTTTTTTAACCCTGACGTGGGACACACCCGGACACGTGAATATTCTCACAAGTATCTTAGTCAAGAAGTTAACACATTAATTAAATTCTATTACTAGTCAAAATCATTTATCCAACCTTAAGCTAATTCTACAACTTTTCATTGGTCGATGCACGTCATACATGGCACAAAATTTAAATTATTATTACAACTCACAAAACGCCCACATTTTTTTAATGCAAAAAAACTTTCAAAATCCAACAATTTCTGCCCAAATAAATCCAATTTAATTCAAAAATTCAATTGATTTTTATTTTTTTTAATTACGCTTGTTTTTGAACAAAGAAACATAAACCCATAAATTGTCATTTAACAATCTATGTGCGTTACTATGTGCGGAATTTATAGCAGAGTTTAATATAAATAATCTAAAGTTGTGATCTTTTATCAATTTATCTCAAAAAATTGATCTTTTTGTTAATTTGTACAACATTTTGACATAAAGTTTTGATCTTTTTGTTGAATTGTGCAAGAATTTGATATAAAGTTGTGATCTTTTGTGTCAAAAATTTGATCTTTTTGAGGAATTGTACAAGATTTTGATAAAAAAATTGGATTTTTTTGATTTTAGCTAGAAAATAATTTGTGGGGTTGTTTGTAAATGGTGAAGAAAGAAGAAATGGGGAAAAAGATTGAGAGTAGAAGTAAGTTTTTGAGATGGGCAGTAATTGTTGGTGTTATAGGGTTTTTAATTGCAATTAATTTTAAGAATAATGGGAGTTTTAGGTCTAATCAGTGTAACAAAGTAAGTTTCTTTCCTCAATTTCAGTAATTTTATTGTTCAGTTTTGTTGAAACAGCCTCTTTGTGTTGGGTACATTTGAGCCCCTTACCTCGCAATTTGGTGGAGCCATTGAGGCATTGGGTTAATGTATTGTATTATGTTTCCCTCCCCATGTGTTTTCCACCTTTTTATTAATTTTTTCGCATTTTGAGGTGTGCTAGCACCCATGGACGGTTCTAAACTCTAAAGGATATTCATGTCAGCCGACCCCAAATCATTTTGGGATTAAGGCTCTGTTGTTGTTGTTGTTGTTGTTGTTGTTGTTGTTGTTGTTGTTATGTATCATGAAACTGCATTACTTGGATCTAGAGTAGTAATATTTCCTTCATGACTTCGCAAGTGTCTGTGTAGTGTTGATAAATGATAACTTTGTAATAAATACTGGATTGGAGAATGAGGTGATACTAAAGTATACAGTTACTCCATGTATTTCACTTTTTCGGGTGTCTGATGAATATCAATGTCAATTTTCCACCAATATTTGCAAGTAAACTGCATAGCAAGGATCTAGAGTATGCAAAATGTAGCTTAAGAGACCTGGAGATCAAAAACTAAGGGACTTGGGGATCCTTCTCACTTTTCAAAAAATCATTCTCGCTTGGAAATTGCATCCTGATTATGATCTGAAACCGTGAATTTGTCAGTGTTTCTTATGTTGCTATCTCCTCGATGTATTGTGACATAAACATAAGTCGCTGTTGTTTTTTCTGTAGAGAATCTTTGTTCATTTCTTTTCCCTCTATTCCTTTTTTTTTTCTATTTGATTTTCTATTCCTTTCTCATACCCACCTTGGCCACCTATGAATAAAACTTGTAAACTGAGAACTAGTATTATTTACAAATTTACCACTGATGATTTTGAGATATTCATACTTGCATCTATTTCTTGAATCATGCGACGAAAATGACTGTTCTTTTAATTTAATAATCTACACTGAATGTGAATAAACAACTTGGTTTGAGTCCCACATGCACAAATTATAGGAATATATTGAATAAGTAAATGGTGATTCTATGACACAAATTATAAAGCAATATGGAGTAAAAGTTTTAAACATATCCATGAAATGAAACTCACTCAGTCCTATGAAGTGAAGAAACGTTACAGGGCTTGAATCTTTGAAGAGTAGTTGCTGTTCCAAGTAGGGTCAGATGTTCGTAGCCTTTTATTTGCAATAACAACGAGGTTGTATCCGTAAAATTGTCCATAACTAGAACTCCATACGCTATCCTGACTCTTTTCACCTAGCCATGATCACGTGATATAGTCATTGTGGGATGTTTTTAGATGCCTGTTTCACTTTTAACATTAAGTTGATGGTGTTGGGGGTGAAATAAGATGGGGATGTTTTCATCTTTTGGATATGTATTTGTTGAATGGCTGAATGCTTCATAATCAGGTGTGCCTTGATCCAATTTGCTCTATTCTTGGAACTGGCTTTTTTTTTTTCTGCAGGCTCAAACGGGACTTATAATATGGCATATGTCCAACCCGTAGTTTGTGACAATGGAAGTGGAATGATTAAGGTATGTAAAGTTGAAGTTTACATCATGTTGTGTATGTAAGTTATTATGTCAGCTTGACTAACCTAGATCTGTTTTCAAAAATTTAGGCTGGTTTTGCCGGAGATGATGATCCTAAGGCCATTTTCCACAGTATTGTTGGTACGGAGCAGAATATGGAATATGTTGGCGACGAAGCCCAATCAAAGTGTGACATCTTGACCTTGAGATATCCGATTGAGCGTGGTATGGTCACCAACTGGGAAGAGATGGAGAAGATCTGGCATCATACCTTCAATAACGAGCTTCGAGTAGCCCCTGAGGAGCACCCAGTTTTACTTACAGAAAAACCTCTTAATCCAAGAGCTAATCGCGAGAAAATGACCCAAATCATGTTTGAGACTTTCAATGTCCCTGCTATGTACATTGCTATCCAGTCTGTTCTCTCCCTATACGGCAATGGTCGTACTACTGGTAAATGAACTTCAGAAGAATTTTCTTGAGTTTGATTTTCAGTTAATGCTTTCGTTATCTTGCCTGATTTTCAGGCAACACTTCGTAAATTTAGCATTGTTTGCCAGATGGAGGATTTCACCAATGCACTGTGTTCACATGTCCCAACAAAAAAACTTTTGGGTTTTTCTACATGGTACCCTCGTGTTTTTCTAAATTCTACGTGGTACCCCTCATATTTCAAAAACATCATTGATACCCTTAAACTTAATGAAAACCTCTAAAAATACCCAAAATGCACTAATCTGCCTCTTTTAAACATTTATTTTATGTACTTTTTGCTGATTTTTTTGGCAATAATTTGTCATACCATACCATTTTATAAATATTGTTTACGTAATCGTGATTCGTAAACATAGTTTCTTTACAAAATTTAATTGTTTGAAAACTTGACTTTTAGTAGTTGGGTATATATGTCAAGAACTATTTACTAAGTTTATGGGTACCAGACTACCAGTGATGCTAAAAAACGAGGGGAACCACATAGAATTCGAAAAAACACAAGGGTAAGACGTAGAAAAATTCAAAAACATTTTATTGTTCAATTTTGTGATGATCAATGAGGTTTTCTGTCGAGTTACTAAGGTCCTGGGACTAATACTTAAATGTTTTTACCAGTTAGAAATGTTTTTACCCGTTAGCAGATATCTGCATATAATGATTTCATATGTGCCAATGATGTTACTCATATGATACGGATGCCAGGTATTGTGCTGGACTCTGGAGATGGTGTCAGCCACACTGTTCCCATCTATGAGGGTTTTGCCCTCCCACATGCTGTTTTCCGTCTGGATGTGGCTGGACGTGATATTACGAGCTACCTTATGGAAATTCTAAACGAGAAAGGATACTCCTTGACCGATCGAGAAATTGTAAGGGATATAAAGGAGAAGCTGGCATACATTGCACTTGACTCTGAGCAGGAGACTGAGACAGCCAATTCAAGCTCATCAGTCGAGGAGAACTACGAAATGCCAGATGGGCAGGTCATTACCATTGGAGCTGAGCGCACATCCCCTGAAATGCTTTTCGACCCATCCATGATCGGTGTAGCAGCTATGGGTATCCATGAAATGGTTTACAACTCTATCAGGGAGTGTGACATGGGTCTCATGGCGTGTTTGTTTGGTAACATTGTGCTCAGTGGAGGAACCACATTGTTCCCGGGACTCTCGCAGAGATTGAAGAAGGAAATTACTGCTTTGGCTCCAAATCACGTGTGGGTCAAGATTGTGGCCCCATCTGAGAGACAGTACAGTACTTGGTTAGGAGGGTCCGTCTTAGCATCGCTCAGCACATTCCAACAGGTAACACATCATCTAACGAGATTTTCCCCCCATATCTTAAGCCTCTTTTCATTCATTTGGATTGTGCATTTTAAGAATTGGGATCACACTGCAAAATGTTTCGCCTATATGGCGGAAATTTGACCCAGATTTATGGCTAATACATGACTAATAAAACCTGTACTGGATATATACTACTCTTAGTTTTATAACGATAATCACACCATCACATTATCGTATGTAGTTCTTGACCATTACTGTGATGGGTATACTACAGTTTAGTACCGTGTTGGAAAGGCTATATATGTCAAGCAAGTTGAAACTCAAGTGAAAACAATTGAATATGAAAGTGAACTCAAAGAACTTAGGGAGGGAATGTTTTATTTTTTTAGCATCAAAATTAATCTTTGGATGGCGCTAGGGTAATGGTTCTGAGTCCAGACGAATGAAAGGGAATAATTATACTCCGTAACTTGCTAATTACAATGTGCGTTGCAGATGTGGGTTACGAAGGCAGAGTATGATGAATCTGGACCATCTTTTGTTCACCGCAAATGCTTCTAAGCTTTTCTGTTGTACGATTAAGTGGTAGAAGAATTACCTTAGACCGTATTGGTGGATTCAAACCAAAGAGGATTTAGATGATGATTCATGTTATCCGACCCCAAACCATGTTGGGACTAAGGCTTTGTTGTCGTTGATCAAGTTGGTAGAAGAATTATCTTTGAAATGGGGCAAAGGAATTACAGTTTGCAGATTTTATTGTAGTATATATATGCCTGTATCCTTCAAACTCGGCCTTCAAGACTGATCGACAAAATTAGCAATTGTCTTTGTGAATAGTTTGAGTCAATATGGATAAGAAAGCTGAAGTAGACGTGTGCTGACTCTGAATGTGAATGTATTGATGATCACAAATTCTTATTGAAGATCGTATGTTTAGGACGTCAATCACAACGGATTCACCGTAAGTAAAATGAAATATGGTTGTATGAGATTTTAACTTAAGATTATCTTAAACAAGACTTGCTAATGAGTGAGTGTATGTTGGAGTATTACGAAAAAGAAAGTCTTTACATTTTATTTCTTAGATTGAATCTATTTGGTCACTCTTTTCTGAAAAACCGTCTTACATTGAATGCGGAGAATGAGAGGGATGGGCATGGGTGGTGAAATGAGGAGAATGAGAGGGTTTGGTTGGAGGTAAACAGGTAATCTCCATCACCATGCCATTAGATGCAATGAACTCAGGTGTCATGGTTGGTATGGGATGCATATGTGTAGTCACCAACTGGGATGACCCATTGAAAAGATATGGACCTTCAAGTTACCCCTGAGGAGCACCCAATTTTGCTTACAGTAGCACCTCTGAAACTAATGCCTGACCGTGAGAAAATGAACCAAATCATGTTCGAGACTTGCAATTCCCAAGATATCCTCTGAAGAAGAAGAATGTTAAAACTTGCAGTCTTGCAGATTTTGTATTATTTGACTGAGTCCTTTGAAACTTTCTTTTGGAGTCAGATGCATTACTGTCAAAAACTTGGTCTTTAAGATCAATGAGGAAAACGGACCTGTATTCGGTCATTATCTTGCTTTCTTCCCCTTGTTTCAATCATCATTGAGAGCATTTGTGAAATAAAGCCTTTCTTATTTTCATGTTGAGATTTTAATATTTCAAATTTGATTTTTCAAAGTTGACCAATCAATTGATTAACTTGCCATTGCAGCAGTTGGGTATTTGAACCAGTTAAGAGTTTAGTTGTATAAAAATAAAAAATGTTTCTTTCACCCTATTTAAATCCCTGTTCTTTTTCTTTGTTCTTGGATAACTTTTTTGTTTTTAACATTTTTGTTACATTGTCTCTCCCTTCATTTCTGATTTCTGATACCAGAGGGTTTAAACACCAGCGAAGGCCTGACACGTCCTCTCTCCTCTAAGGTATTTCTTCTCTTACTGTTTGAATTTGTTATAATCGTGTTTACGATCTTTAAATTTAGTACTGTACTTCTACTGGTTGTATAACTTGTGTATCATGAAACTGCATTACTGGGATCTAGAGCATTCTGTCACAGAAAGCAACAATCATTAATGTTTTCCTGATGAATGATACTCCAGAATATATACTGGACTGTAATTTTTCTCCTATTAATCTTTCCTTGGTGAGTTGGTGATTTTGTAAAGTATCTGTGTTGTTGATAAATGGTACTCCGTAATATATACTGGGCTGGAGAATGAGGCGGTACAGAAGTACCAAACTATACTAGTAATCTTGTACAAAGATATTCTACTGAATATCAATGTCAATTTTCATCAATGTTTGCAAATAAAGTGCATAACAGGGATTTCAAGCATGGAAAAATGTGGCTTTAGAGTTTCGAAGTTGAAAAGCTAGGAACACAGGGCGTCATTTCGGTTCAACACTTTAATCAGTAATAATTTGATTAACAAAAAGTATTTTGCAAAATTTTCAGCATCTTAGCTACTTAGCTGGGTTAGCTACTTAGCTTTGTTAGGTCTAATTGTGACATAAAGCAACAATTGCTATTCTTTTTCTTAATAGGATATTTCTATGTTGTTATCCTGACCCTTTTCAGCTAGCCATGATCACTTGATGTAGTCATTGTGGAATCTTTGTAAATGCTGCTTGATCCAATGTGTTGCATGGCTAACTGCTTGTTAGCCTTGTTCCAATTTATTTTGTTCTTGAAACTGACTTCTTTTGCTGCAGCGGAACTTATAAGATGGAAGATGTCCAAATCGTTGTTTGTGACAATGGAACTGGAATGATTAAGGTAGACTAGATATTTTCTGCTAGAGCTATGGTATATAAAGTTGGAAGTTTGGGTGTGGGCGTAGGCTTGTAAATTATTATGTCAGCTTGACTAACCTAGATCTGTTTTTAAAAAACTTAGGCTGGATTTGCCGGAGAAGATGAGCCTAAGGCTATCTTCCACGGTATTGTTGGTACGGGGCAGAATAACAAATATGTTGGCGAGGAAGCTCGATCAAAGTGTGACATCTTGACCTTGAAATATCCGATTGAGCGTGGTATGGTCACCAACTGGGAAGAGATGGAGAAGATCTGGCATCATACCTTCTATAATGAGCTACCCAATTATACTTACAGAAACAGCTCTTAACCCGAGAGCTAATCGTGAGAAAATGACCCAAATCATGTTTGAGACATTCAATGCCCCTGCTATGTATATCACTATCCAGTCTGTTCTCTCTCTATTCACCAGTGGCCGTGTTACTGGTAAGTGAACTTAAGAGGATTTTTCTTTTGATTTTGACTTTCTGTTGATGCCTTGATTATCTTACCTGATTCAGGTAGCGTTTCATAAACTCAGCATTGTATGCCAGATGATAACTGTCATCAATGCACTGTGTTCACTTGTCCAACAAAAAGCTTATTTGGTTTGGTTTTGTGATGATCAATGAGGTTCTTGTGCTGAGTCATTAAGGGGCAGCGCTTGGTATCTGTTATATATAAATGATACGGAGTTATATGTTTTCTGGAATTAAGGCAATTTTGATGCTGCAAGTTTCGACTTTCGAGGTCCCTTAGTACTTATGCTTAATGGTTTTACCAGTTAGCAGATATCTGCGTATTGATTATATGTGCCAATGATGTTACTAACATGATATGGAATGCCAGGTATTGTGCTGGACTCTGGCGATGGTGTCAGCCATTCTGTTCCCATTTATGAAGGTTATACCCTCCCACACACTGTTTTCCGTTTGGATGTGGCTGGACAAGATGTTGCTGGCTACCTCATGGAGATTCTAAACGAGAAAGGATACTCCTTGACTCCAAATGTTCACAAGGAAATTGTAAGAGATATAAAGGAGAAGCTGGCATACGTTGCTCTTGACTTTGAGCAGGAGCTTGCGGCCGCCAATACCAGCCCATTAAAGTGCTTTTTGAGCCATCCATGATCGGTATAGAAGCTACGGGTATCCATGGAATGACTTACAATTCTATCATGAAGTGTGACGTGGATCTCAGGAAAGAATTGTATGGCAACATTGTGATGAGTGGAGGAAACACAATGTTGACTGGAATTCCTGATAGAGTGAGCAAGGAAATTGCTGCATTGGCTCCAGCTGACATGGCGGTTCAGATTGTGTGCAACCCCCAGAGGATGAACAGTGCCTGGATCGGAGGGTCCATCTTAGGATCGCTTACCTCATTCCAACAGGTAAAAACATCATCTATCAAGAATGGGTTGTCCTTTACCTAGTTCTTAAATACCTTCCTCCATTGAGTTTAATTCATAGTTTCATACCTTTCAAATGGCACTATTTTTAAGAATTGGGATTACAATCTGGATGTCTTGCCTACATGGCTGATATGTGACTGATGCATGGCTTATACATGATAACTTGTTTAATCTGTTGAATAGATCTTCGATAACTTGTTCCCATGTGTCATAATGAATGTCTAAGCTAGCACACAATATGTCATAGCTAAGCGGACACATACTTAAAGCCGTTTTGGCCTAGTTACTGTCTATTAAACTAGTATAATAACTAACTTGGCCTGGTATGCTTGATGATGATGGAGTGCTGGGATTCCGTTCCCTGGTTTTAATATATCTTCTATGCTTATATAAGAAATCATTTTTGTGACTTTTTCAGGAATGCACTTTTGAAAAAGCCTCCCGGCTATGCTAAGCAACAGAGTGATTGGCTATGTCACCAATATTTCCCTATCATACAAGAGGGTAGAAAAGAGGTTCGCTTAGTTCTTGGTTCTTTACAATATCTTTTCAGGCACATCATTTTTTTAGTTAGCTTTTACGAATGTCAATTGCCTAAACTGATGTGCGGAGGTACATTCTATATGTTGGTGTGATGGTTATTCCCCTCACCCACCGGCGCTAAAGTAGCCTTCATCATAATTATAATTATTTTAACTTAGCAGTCTTATTTCCTATCCTAATAAAACTTACTATTCTGGAGCTATAAGCCTATAACATATAACGCAGTGATTCACAAAATAAGTTTCCTTTCTTATATCCTGAAATATGAGTAAGTACGTCTATCAATGCAATATAATGCCATTTTGGTTATGGATCATCTAGAAACAGTGCCCTGGTATACATTGAATACATGTTAAATGAAGACCCTTTTACCCCGCCATAAGGTAATGTCAATGGTAGTAAAACTCAATTTGATTCTTGATATCGGATTCCCATTGTTGTGCGATGGCTAATATCGCCTCAGAGGTCATCTTCAAATACTAGGTATAACTTCGAGAATGATGTGGTGTCAAGAAATCGCGACTGATATTCATTATCATCATAATGGGTTTATCAGTGGTGAATCTTGTGATGTTATTTAAGCGGGAATCACGCAACATTACCATAGGCAAGAGCTTTTGAGACAACCTGGTAATATGTCAATAAAGTGAAACTGTTTTAACTTATTTTATCACCTCAGTTTGACGTAGCTGTGTACATTTGTTGTTGGATGTCTTTTTTTCCTTGTCCAAAATTTATTATTGAATGGATGTTTTCATACACCTCTTATCTTATTATTGAATGGATGTTTTCATAAAGCCTGGATACTGGCCGATACAACGTACTTATATGAAAATAAGGTGTAATAAACCGTGACATTTAACGTGCCATCACATTATAGTACGCAATCGCGGTTCATGACTGTAGTCCTTTATTTGATGCTGATAATTAGTACCGTGGTGGAAAGGCTATATATGTCCACCGGATTAGCAGTTGAATATGAAAGTGGAACTAGAACTTTGAAAGGAAATGTTTGTCTTTTTTTTTTTTTTAATGTCAATATTTGAACGGCAAGGGTTATTTGCTGAATCCAATGAGTGAAGGGAATAATTACAACTTGCTTATTACTAATTGCATTGTAGATGTGGATTACGAAGGCAAAGTATGACGAATCCGGATCATCCTTTGTTCACCGCAAATGCATCTAACCTTTTCTATTGTAGATGTGGATTACGAAGGCAGAATATCTGGAACTATAGTTGGCAGCTTTTATTGTCTGAATCCCTCAAACCTGGCCTTCAAGATTGAGTGCGAATAAATGCCCTTGCAATTGTCTGTGTGTATAGTATGGTCAATAAGGCGGAGAAAGTTGAAGGATCCATGTTTGTTGTGTGCTGTGAAGATTGTCTCTTTTTTTTTTTCTCTTGATGAAAATGGCGGAATTTGTGTCTTTTTTCCTCATCAAAACTGCATTCCCGCATTTAGTAATCTCTTTCTCTCCGAGTTTTAGGCTTAACACTTTATTAATATTAATTATACATGTATGATTTATGATGAATTTGATGTTTATATGTTTGTCAGTGATTATCAAGGTAGTGATGGATAATTTTATGCTTGTGATAGTTCTCTTGAGTTTGAATTCAGGATTTTCTTTGTGTAATTACTCCATTGTTTGAATTTTAATTGATTGTTGAATTACTGATGGAAAACTAAAACGCTGCAAGCCGTTTAAAATGTTTTCCTCGTACATATTGAGAGATGTGAAAATAATATGTACGTCAGTGATTATCAAGGAGGGTGAATGAATGATTTGATGCAGTGAGAGTTTCTGAGGTTGAATTTAGGATGTGCTTTGTGCCATTGCCCCATTATTTGAATTTTGATTGATTGTTGCATTACTGGCGGATAAATAAAACGCTTTAGGTCGTTTGACTACGTCGTTTGAATTCTCCTGTATATTGTGAGAAATCTAGGGAAATAAGTAAGGTGGTGAAATAGGCCGGACGGAAGATGTTTATGTTAATGACTTTTAGTTTACTACAAGGAAATTTGGGTATATTAGAAGCCTAGGAGGTAATTCAGATTAAATTACTATGTAATGGGATCTCTAGTAGTATCCAAAGGAGGAATGAGCAGCGAAATGAGGAGTGAGCGGGTTTGGTTGTAGGTAACATGTGATCTTCATCACCCTCCATATAGTTAAAATGACCATTGTTCCATATGACAATGTAATGAACTCCGGTGTTATGGTTGACAGGGGACAGAAGACGTATATGCTCGTAACATTATACTCAGTGGCGGAACAACAATGTTACATTGCAGATAGGATGAGCTAGGAAATCACTGTGATGGCTCCAAGCAGCATGAAGATCAAGGATGTGGTGGCACCTGGGAGGAAGTACTTTTGCCATGCCAGCCTTTCTTTCTGCATCCACTAGAAGACATGTCGAATTCTTAACTACTGGCTATGGATTTCATACCCATATGGCTATATTGAGTTTTGTGTTGTACGCGAGAACAACCATGGAACTGAAGAGTTTAACTTTGTATTGAAGACATGGATTGCAAAAGCATAGTCTGATGAATCCGGACCATCCGTTGTTCACTGGAAATGCTGCTAACAGGTACTAGTATTACCAGATTAATATTCAAACATCCAGTTTTTTATTGCATTTTATGACTGAGTCACTGAGTCCCTTGCAGTTGCATTCGTGACTGATAAAAAAAAAAGAGCAATTTGTGAAATACTCCGTAAAACATTGCTCATGTCCTTTGTAAGATTAAATATGTCGAGTTTTGATTGGTTGAGTAGACCATGTCAACATGACAGCCATTGCAGCTGTTGACTACAACTCCTTGCTGATAATAATTTCTCCTTAGAAAAACTCCAGCCATTGCAGCTGTTTACTTCTTTTAAAATTGAAAATAAGCGTACAGCTGCGATATTTATTTAGAAGTATTTTTTTTCTGTATATATCTTAAAGCCTTTGTTTATTTGTTTGTTTTTTTGGCTCGTCTTTCTTCATTTTTGTTTCAGTCTTTCACTACATTTCTGAAACCAGAAGCGCTAAAAGAAAACCAGAGTTTCACACATACTTTCCGTAAGGTATGGAAGTCTCTTCCCCTAGTCATCTTTCCATAGTGATTGAATCTATCTGTCAAATGTGTTTAATTTATTAAAAATGATTTGGTTTAATTATGATCGCTGATAATTGCTCGAGTTTTCTACCATGATTCTAGTGGCTGTAAAAGTACGTAATTAAATTTTACCTCTTGAATTTAATAAAAATTTGGTGATTCTATATGAATCATGTTTTGGCTGAAGTAACTAATATTTGGCATTTTTCGTTACTCCGTTTTCCTATGGATGGAATATATCATTTTTCCCTCACTGTAGAATTAAGGATCTGAACTAAGAAGCTAACTACCATCAAGAATTTCATTCTCAATGTGAAAATGTTGTTTTCATTAATTTTTCTTAATATCTCAATCTCCAGTGTATTGTGCCATAGAATGTGAAATTCTTTGTTATCTTAAAAAGCGGAAATGACAAACATGGCAAGGCTCGTTTCTCTGGAGAGAGGTTACCGTTCCAAGTCGGGTCAGACGAACATAGCCTTCTTATCCAAAGGGTTGTAACTGTACTTATGTTATGCTTGCTGACCCTTTAAGCTAGTTTTGATTTAGACCTTTTATTAGATTCCTCCTTCAACCCGTATAGGCGTGGTTTTCATCCTTTAGATAATATTTTACGAATGATCCTGTGGTTTGCATGCTTGGTAACTTTGTGTGCCTTGTTGAATTCTGCTGTCTAAGTCTTCCTCTTTCCTTCAAGCATATGATTTATCATGCGATTCTTTTGCTCCAGCTAAACGTATAAGATGGCAGATGCTCAAGCTGTTGTTTGCGATAATGGAACTGGATTGATCAAGGTATACTTGATCTTTTCTGTTAGAGATATGGTATGGAAAATTGGAAGTTCGGATTAAGTGGGAGAAGGTAATCATGTCGTCTCTTCTCTTTACACAAATGTAGGCTGGATTTTCTGGAGATGATGCTCCTAAGACTATCTTTCCCAGTGTTGTTGGTATGGGTGAAAATGACGAATACATTGGCAATGAAGCTGAGTTAAAATGTGATATCTTGACACTAAAATACCCAATTGAGCGCGGTGTAGTCACCGATTGGGAAGACATGGAGAAGATATGGCATCATACCTTTTACAATGAGCTTCATGTTTCTCCTGAGGACCACCCAGTCATGCTTACGGAAGCTTCTCTTAACTCACGGACTAATCATGAGAAAATGACCCAAATCATGTTCGAGATATTTGACGTCCCTGCTTTGTATATCGCCTTCCAGACTGTTCTCTCCCTATATGCCAGTGGTCGTACTACGGGTAAGTGCTTGTCATAGCATCTTCTTCTTTGAATTGGAATTTCTGTTGATGCCTTGGTGATCTTTCTTGGGTTTTAAGTATTAGTCGTTATATCGTAAACTTGGCATGCCCAACACAGATAGTTGTGTCCTTTTTGATGAACAACGAATTTCTTATGTTATCGATTGGCACTATTGCCAGGTATGGTGCTAGACTCTGGCGAGGGTGTCAGCCACATTGTTCCAATCTATGAGGGATATACCCTTCCACACGCTATGACACGTTTGAGTATGGCTGGATGCGACATCACCAACTACCTCATGAAGATTCTAACTGAGAAAGGATGCTCCGTTACCACAAATATTGGTCGAAAAATTGCAAGGGATATAAAGGAGAAAATGGCTTACATTTCTCTCGACTTCAACCATGAGATTGAGACAGCCAATACCAGCTCATCAGTCAAGGAAAGTTATGAAATGCCAGACGGGCAGGTTATTATCATTGGGTCTGAGCGTTTTAGATGTTCTGAAGCCCTCTTCAAGCCATCGATTATTGGTCTGGACGCTTTGGGTATCCATGAAGCCGTTCACTATGCCATGATGAAGTGTGACATTGATATTAGGGAAGATATGTATCGTAACTTTTTACTTAGTGGAGGAACTACAATGATCCCTGGGTTTGCTGAGAGAGTGAGCAACGAAATAACTGATTTAGCTCATAGAGCAAGTAAGGAAATTACCGCTTTGGCTCCGAGAAGCATGAAACTCAAGGTTATTGCCCCACCTGAGAGGAAGTACAGTGCCTGGATCGGAGGGTCCATTTTAGCGTCTCTCGACACATTCCAACAGGTAAAACTTTCAGGTAGACCTGTCAAAACTTGACCCGACCCGTAAACCCGACCTGTAAACCCGACCCGACCTGACCTGGTTTTTTTTAGGGCCGTAAATCTTGACCCACGACCCAAAATGACCCGTTATTTTAGGGTCGAAACCCAACCCGACCCGTTCGACCCGATGGGTCAATGATAAATTAAGAATATATTAAAATATTAATATTTTTATACTTATTATATTTGAACTAATAAATATAAAAAATATTATTTTAATATTTTTTATTAAAAAATTAATTTAAAAGTCAATTTTATATCATTAAATA
>JAOWBH010087100.1:0-14526 GCA_028566215.1 Silene coronaria | reverse complement strand
AGTCCTAGGGTATAGATTTGCCTTCTCTTAGTTTGTATATAAGTCATTCATTGTACGTTGATTTATTTATGCAATTCTTAATAATAATATAAAACCTTTCCCATATTTCTCTTTATATTCTATCACAGACAACATCAGATATTTCTATTGCTTTCAAAACTCGACATTTAGAGTCTGATAGCTTGCCGGCTTGCCCTAGAAGCAAACTATTAAGAGTTAAACAATCCACCAATAAGCTGACATAGAAAGACATGCATCAATTACAACTGTCAATGTTATACAACCATACTGATACTGCAGATGATAGAGAGGAAATCACTAATTTTCAGAAGGAAAATACTCAACAATAGGTCCGCAAGAACACTCACCTCTATCTTGATCAAAACACCAGAAAGTGAAGACGTATTTTTTGCAAGGTTCAAGAAGTCAGCTAAGGAGATGAGTTTGCCAGCATTCTTAAATTTTGGATTCCTCAATAAGAGAGAGTCTGCGTATGGATTATATATCACAGCTGCATATCGAGGCAAAAACAAGTCAATGCTTGCTTGATAAATGAAGTCAATGCTACATTGATTAAAATTCATCACAAGTTTGCTACTCTAAGATAGAGAATGGCAAAGGCCTGGCATGGCAATGATCATGTCAACTGGAGCATTTTTTTTATTCAGATGTCAGCGACTGATGAAAGGCGCTTTTTTAAAAACACCATGTAAACATAACTTCTTGATGAGATGCCAGTATTCATTCTCACAGATCATAGATGAGGATATCATTTTAAACATAATAACGTAAAAACTAAACATGATGACAAATTAAACAAGTCTGTTCAAGTATCAGAGGCACTTACGTGTCAAGCTTTGAATATCTTCCCAGTTGAGGCTAAATGAATATATTCCTGGACCTTCCTGAATCTCTTTAACAGTTGATAGCAGATTCCTAAATTGAGATTGGACGACCGTTGTGCTGTTCATGAGATTGACAGAGCTCAAGCAAAAAGGTATACCATCCTTTGACATTTGAACAGGACAATCAATTACGTCAGCCCCATCTGATATAGCTGCTGTGTATGATATGTCTGTACACCCAGGGTAATCTCCACTTGCCCCAAAATGTGATATAACCAAAGGTTTTTCTGCAAAACAATAGATTACAGTAAAAAAAAATTATTAGCAATGACTCAGTGAGGAGTTCTTCTACGAGAGCATAAGTTCATAAGTTGTAAAGAGTGAAAAGGCTCACTTTCAGCTGATGCACTGCTGCCAATATGAGCAAAGCAATCTGTGCAAAGATGAGAGAATGTTCAGCATTAGAAAATTTAAGGTACAAACAAAATAACAACACTAGGAAGGACTCGGTTCTTCCAGCAAATTGACCGAAAAAGCAGAAGCGAATCCCTGAAAAGCTATTCCCTCACCAACTGAAGAGACTGGAAATTCTTCTTTTTCGAAAATGCTCAGGTTTCTTATTTTAATATCATTTCACAGCTTGTATAACAATTTTACATAATTATATTCTAGCAGTCTACCAACATATATAGCAGAGTGAGTCATAAGAAAACTTCTGTCGAATGATGGTCCACGCAGATCCCATAGTTCATTGATAGGAAAGAAACAAAGCCATGGCTACTATTGTTCTTCGGTAGCGACAACAAAGTTTAAATTACAAAAATTATAAAAAAAAAAGGGGTTGTATTGTACAAGAATAACCATTGTTGGAGGTTGCAAATAAGCTTTGTTAGGATCCATTTTACTAGATTTATTGTCAAACAACACCGTTTTAGGGAATAGAAGACTCGTGGTGTGTACCATGTTATATGATAAGTGTAGTTTGAGGGTAACCATCTAACAATTTGTTGAGAAGTGCCAAAAATTAGAATGTATACCTCTGGCTGCTGATGATGTCAACGGGAAGTCCGTGAGCATGCCATCAACTGAGAATTCATCATTGTCAATGAAATTAAGATACTCAGTAACTGCGTTGTAACTGTAATTATAGGCAATTACATTGTCATTTGCAAAGTCTGAAGCAAAAACTTCAAGCCCATTCTTATGAGCATCAGCCACAAGAGAAGTATGAGGTAGCAGATATGTGGTCGCATCAACAGGCCATATGTAAGTCTTTGGGACAAGGATTCCGGACGCAAAGCTCTTGATAAACGTAAGATTCTTCAGGAGAGAACCATAAGTTTGGTTGGTTGAAAGTTCTGTAGCCTCTTGGTCAAGAAAGCGGAAAATCAATTTTGTTTTTGTCGCTCCGAATGGCCTTGCCATTTGTCGTAGGAAGGCAATCTCGGGGGATGAAATATGACTAATGATCACGGTCTTGGCAGCACTGATGACATAACTTCTCATGCTCAACTTGTGTTGACTATAGAAAGCATCATGCTGTAGAAAATATAATATGTTTAGTGATAAATAATGTGATTGATGTCAATATCTTGAGTCCTAGGGCAAAGACATACCTCAACATTTAACCAAAAGCCAGCAGGTTTATTTTGCGTAAAGACGTCCTCAACTGTCTGAATTTGAAACATGCTACTATCAAAATTAGGAGGGCGAGAAAAAAGTCCCTGAGTTACTGCATCAATTGAAAAGAGAATTTAGAACTGGCTATTGAAACCTCAAGATCCCCTCTCCCCACAGAATTCATCGTAAGCATATAAAGCGCATGTATTGACTTACAATAAACGGATTGAAGTTCTTTGAGAGTGAAATCAATAGGGAAGTATCCATCCTTTTTAACGCCATTAACAATATAGCTGTTGGCTCTTTTTGGGTAGGCCATATCCACAGTAGAGGCATTATTCAGCATGAGAGTAGGGAAGCAAATCCCAGCCCCATCTTTAGTGAGCTGCACATCACACCACAACACCAAGTCCGACACACTAGTCATCACAGCCATATTGTAGGCATAGGAACTGGAATCAGGAAACAAGCCTGAGAATCCACCATGAGCTACAACTAGAGGCGAAGACCCTGCAACACCAGATATTGCTTTCTTTAGAGCACACATCTAAACAAAACATTCTGTTGGAGCAGCAAGTGTTTTTGCAATCAGAGCAGCGACAGATAAGTAGTGCTATCCACGATATGATGACATCAAAGCATCAACATTACAACTTTATTGTTCAGATAATAATTGCCTTGATATATATAATTGGCAAACGTGAATCAACATCACAACTCTATTCATTCTTGTTGCACTAGGCCGATGAAATTATGAGAAATCTCCAAATTACAAGTGGTATGGCATACCCAAATATTCATCTAATTTAGTGAACACTTCTAGGTGTAACTTTGTGCGCAAACCGTTTAACTTTGTGCTCAAACCAACTTAGCCTGACTCACTTCAATTTAGCTCGCTTACTCCTGTACAATACTCACACTCTGACATATTATGACACTTCAACGCTTCATTTTAAGCGAAAACACGAGGCTTTTCAAAAATAGTGGAGAGTTGTGACCTTCACTCGTATATGTACCCATTCGAGATACTTCTAACCAAGTATGACTAACAAAGACCTAAAACATAAAACTAAGGCGAGTTTACATTTAAGCATTAAGTATGCAACAAAGTTACACAGTACTTTATAGTCTCTATAAAGTTAATGATTTAGGGAAAAACTAAAATAACAAATATACTAGAAAAGTCAATGAACACTACTGTTATGATTTAGCAAGTACTTCAGTTGAAGACAATAACAAGTCTCAATCAGATTTAAGGATCCACAACTATGATTATTTTTGGATTTGTAATGTTTCTAAATAGCTCCAAGAACAAGTCAACAAGCCAAACTTACACTAGCCTATAACTATCAACCATCAAACATAGTTCCAATAACAGACTGATAGTCCTAAATTAAGCAAAATAAGCTCAATCTTGCACAACCCCACTTCAAATAATCCAAAATCAGCTTCAGATCTTGCATAAAATCAGACTTCAATCAAATATAAACATAACCGAAGAGGTTTTAGCCTAGTGGTTAAGGCGGAGGTATCGTGACCAAATTAAACTACCTAGGAAAGATAAACACAACAAAATCCAAAACTAGCTCATACCCATTTCCTAAAATCAAATTTCACACAAACCCATCTCCCCAAACAATGGAAAAACAACAAAAAATTCCATTTTCAAATCCTCAAAATTAAACTACCCATCAAAAAAAATCACAACAAAATAAAAAACCAGCTCATACCCACTTCCTAAAATCAAAATTTACACATACCCATCTCCTAAATCAATGCAAAAATCAACTAAAACACATAAATTCTTACTTTATTAACCAAATCACAAGTAAAAAAAATAGCTGAAAAATTACACTACTTCTTGGTTAAGATGGTGCTACGTAAAGACGACATTCACAACCGATTTAAAAACGCAAGAATAAATTAAAAGACGGTCTTAAGCAAGACCTACTCGAAAAACAAGGAAAGATCAAAACTTTACCATCCAATGTCTGCCATTTAGGAGATTTAGAAGCAGCATTCTGAGCTGCAACTGATGTAGAACCTGAAAACTGAAGTAATAACAGTAGTAACACTGCAATAACATTAGCTAGATTGCGAGCTTCCATGGCTGAAAATTTGAGCTTCCGGTGTGACATTAATGGAAGCTGTTACTTGTTAGTGTGTATTATTTGAAGAAAATAATAATGATTTAGCGATGAATAAGGAGAATAATGTGAAGTGGGATTCGGTGGAGTTTGTCTGAAAATGAGGAGGATGACAAAGTCCCAGTAATGTGAGAGAAACTTGATTTAGGAAAGGACAGACTTGTGTGATTTACTTTACAGGTGTGCATGGTTTTATAGTCATATTGTATTTTCAGTTTTTTTTTTGTCAATCAAGTTGGTTTTGTTTATACTATCAAATCGGAATCCGTTCTAGTTAATAGTTATCGTTTTTTTGAAGTTTCTGTTACAAAATTCAAACAAAGATAACTAATGTTTTTTTTTTGACAACAGTAAAATTATAATGTTTACATACTAGGAGTAGGGCTCTGAGAATCATGAGATGGCGAGGGTGCTAAATTGTGATATTGTTGATTATAAATGTATTGTGATGATTACATGTTCTAAAATGACGACGGAAATATACTTAAAAACGTTTAGGATGAAGGAGCTTATGATTTTGTTGTATTACTAGTTGATTGTAATAGTTAATAGACTTTTTATTATTGAAAAAACTCTTTTTCTCGTCATGAAAAAAAAAAACACTATATTAGGTAAATGAGTTTATTAAACTGAATTATAGACATTGATTTATCCTAGGTTAGTACACGGGTTATTTTCAATATTGATCATTTGTTTAGAGTTTAATTTCAATCTTAATTATGAAATATTTTATTTCGAATCAACCATTTAAAGTATTCATGAAAGGTTATTTTGATTTGTTCATTTTCTTTGATGTAAAACAAGCAATAAATGTTGTTGGTAAAACTCGAACTCAAATTACAATTAACAATCATTATAAGCTCATAATTTTATCAGCTAAATATTAGCTGTAATTTATTTAAATTTGTTCATTCTAGATACAATCACTTTCAAAATTGAACTTAACTTTTCTTTGAACATTATGTTCATTATTAATTTTGGGATTTGGTCCATTTTTAAAACAGGTCAATTTAGTGTACCAACTAATTTTTTTTTTCTTTTTTCAGGAAGAGAACAAAGATTATAGTCGTATGATTTTCAAAAAGAACGTTATATATACTAGTACGACATAAAGGCGGTCATATTCGTCTTAAGATTAAAATGGTTTAAATAGTAGTATTCCACTTGTTTGGATATATCTAACTGTATTAACATTAAAACGAGTCAAGTATCATCTCACAGATGCATGCAAGACAATTATATTGCTTTTCCATGCATTCTGGTTTCATTTTATTTTAACTATTAAACCCGTTTTAAGCTTAAAATGAATATAGCCATCTATTTTAAATGAAAATGTGTTTTGTGTTCCAAAAAAGTGTATTTGTAATAGACAAAATGGTTGTAGAAAATTGAAAAGATTGCATTGTGTTGCATTGTTATGAGATGATAAACGCGTTAGGACATTATGCATTTTGATTGAGAGAGAAAGAGTGAGCAGTAGTAGCTGGCAACCGCTAATTGACGGCTCAGACGATAATTATAATAATGGGGACTTGAAAATACTAATATCACTACACATTATTCATTCATTCATACTTGGATTTTATCATTTTATGTGTAAAGTGGCGTGTAAGTAACACTATTCTTTTTATTGTTTTGTCCACACAACTAGGACTAATATAATACCAGGACTACAAAAATTTGTAACATTATTTGTAAATTTATACTTCCTCCGTTTGATTTAATCTTCTCATTTCAATAAAATATTCCTCACTAATAATAGAAAAATTAAAAGATTTAAAAAATGAAGAAGTAGTTTTGATTAATTTTAATTGGCTTTTAAGCTTTTCGCTAAGTTCTTAAAATTTAGGTGATTCTCCTATATAATATTGTCCAATAACATTGTACTTTGTATTATAGTATAAATAAATGACATACAAACATATACGAATTCTCGAAGTGAGTATTATTATTTTTTGGTCAAATGAGTATACTATGTCGCATATAAGAATCGAACCGTTAACGTCATACTGGGGTAAGAGATCATTTATCACTTGAACTAACTCTTGTTCGTATGATGTATATAAGAAGTTTCAATTTATTTACATGTTAAATTATCGATTATTAACACAAATTGGTCTTTGACTTTACCAAAAAAAAAAAAAAAATTGGTCTTTGATTATATTATGACTTAAATCATTGTTCCATAAAACATATAGAGTAATAAATGAAACATATGTCACATTTTGACTTTTGAATCTTTCCTTGTGTGATTTCTAAAATCAATTTACATCCATCCATTTTAAACATCTCACCTTATTCTTTAGGTAGTTCATCTTTAAATTTCTTACTTAAAATATTTTCTCTATTTTATGGTTTATGTGACCAATATGGTTTTTAATGTCACGTCTTCTCCCAACTTTCATTTCCACCATATACTCTTTAGTCCCCTTTTTTTATCAATGACATGAAAAAATGAAAATGGATGAAAGGAGTGGCAAAATATAAGATGTGCATTGACTTTATACCCATAACTAAAATTGAGTCTTAAATAAAATATTACTAGTAGATCTTAAGACCCATTTTGAGTCATTAAAATAGCCTAGATGTCATATTCTTAGACTTAAATCATCACACTTCACTACAAACTCAACTTTAAATCACTGACAACACGTTACAAGTTTGTGACATATTTGCACTCGTTATAAATGAGAATTTGTGCACTAAGACCGTCATCTATTTCATAACCTCTCTAACAATGTTACCTCTCATTGACTAAGTCTTTACCTATTGAGACGTCATTTGTAATAAGTAACTTATTTTATGATTAAAAGTAACACAATTTCCTACTTACGACGAGTCGGACTCACATACAATTTAGATAATGTTATAAAGAAAAAGGATTTGAGATGTAATAAGTTTGTAACCATCACAATTAAGACTTATGTTGTAAAAGTCAGCTACAGAAATACTGGTAAAATAGGCTGAAATTACTTGTATAAACAACTGCTCTTTTTCATAGTAGCGAAGTAATTAAATATCCATATCCAAAAGTTTAATTTGTTATTAACAATTTAACAACCTTACCAAAGAAAATCAATTTTTTTTCCCGAAAATACAAGAGTTGGTATCCCTTTAGACGGGTCATGTTCGTCTGAAACAATAAGACAAGGTTTTGTGACCATTTTACAGTCAAATGTGACCACTTTTAAACTACTAGTTACCATAAGTTGTCATAATAACTGGACCATTATAGTTATATTTGCACATAAAATGATTCCAAATCTCGCTTTATTTGTTTCAAACGGAATTGACCGTCTGAAACAAGAATTTGCGGATAATGATAGGACGCCACCCGGTGACACCGAATCTCTGCGCCTCCCTCTCACATGCACCCTTTATTTTAGGAATGTCCACTTATTACCTGTGAGAGGGTGACGCCGAAATTGAGTATCACCGGGTGATGTTAACTCATTTTCTTTTGCAAAAATACAAATCATATTACCTCCCCATCTCCCACTGCATGCATGTAGAGGACAGACATAGCTAAAGAAGCCATAGGTAAATCCAAACATAAACCAGAAAATGAGGAGAGTAAATAATTAGGACCACAAATAGTTGTCTTCAGATCCTCAAGTAGAAATTAAGTGAAAATAACATTAAATTCATTGATATTGTTAGCTTGTAATCATACAACATTACTACCAAACTTTATTACCTTATTTATATCATGATGCAGTAAAGTTGGGCACTGCCTTTCAACTGCATGCATGTCTACACATAGTAATGCTTGCAATTATGTTTTGTAGACCCATTTCCAGCAGCTATGATATGGTAAAGGGTCACACATCCTACCACAAATGCTAAAATATTGGGAGGAAAATTAATTAATTGTAATCTAACAAAACATTACCTCATTGTTTTTAAGGGGGATGGATCCTCTCCATTACCTCTTCTCTTTATTTCCTTCTATTTTCTCTAATATAACAATATAAAATCATTATCTCCCTACACTTCTTGAAAATAGCAGACCGTTAGATCGTTCCGAAATAAAATCTGGGTCCTTAAAATACACTGGAAGGTACTGGAGAGAGTGGAGCACTAGAGAGGATCTTTTCGCGTTTCTAAGGGCTCTCGCAAATTGTTAGGTAGGTAGGATTGGAGGTATGCAATCTTATCCTGCTGCAAGCAACGTATAAGTTGTTTCTGAGTGACTCACGATGGAAATTACATCAAGAAGTACATAGAATGACTATACTTCACAGCAAAAGGAAACACAATCAGTTTAGTGAGTCATTTTTGCTTTATTCCAACATAATCCGAAACCAAAGAATGCGGTTTAGTGAGCCACTTTTTATTGGATAATGATAAATACAACCCAATTTTAAACATTAAATATCTTTCAAATTAGGTATTAATTTAAGAATTAAGAACTAAATTACACATTAACCAATACAGTTAATTCATGTTTTAAGAATTTATTTCCTTTTTTAGGTTCTTAAGTGCATTTCCCCCCTTTTTTTTTTTTTATTATTTCATCATAATTTAGAACCAAAGGATATCGAGTCTCGATTCATTAAAATTGGAGACTCCCTTAATCGTAATGTTTTATTTTATTTTTTTAATTATAACTTAGATCTGATACTGATTGGAATCATATCCGAAAAGAGAAGCCCGAGTTTGAATAGAGGCACAAATTAACTCGATTTTATCGACATGGCACACATTTGTATCTTACAAATTTCTAACCAAAAATAATCATTTATGAGAACACACTTGAACAATGCCCTGTAAAAATTTACAACCTTGGAAAGATCAAGCAACAAAAGATTAACCTAAATAGACAAACTTTCATACAACAGCTAAACGGATTCAATCTTGTACATTAGTTTTCAGTAGTTCTTAACACCTCTATGAACTCTTACGGGTGTTAGAAAGTTGCATTATCTAATTGCATCTCTACACATCACAAATACACACTACTACAGTAAATTTACTAAACGCTAACCGTCACTTCACCTACATCCTTCCGTGGCAATTACTTACAATCATACCTCCTACTAATAACTTACAGACTGTTTTAGACAGATTTGCATCGACTATTTGCTAAGATGCACCTAATCAGATTACTAGTTAAACTGGCATCATATCCACAACCTGCGAGAAACAAACACGATAAGTTTCCAGCACTTGACAAAGAAATACTTGTATTAGTTTTGTGCCGCTGGTTGGTCCTGAACCCTGAATACCACCATACTCAAATCAGAATATTGCATGCAGAAAGAAATTACCCTCACATTATATTAATGCTATATTCCACGAATGCGGTGTGGGACTCAGTTACCTCTCGACGCTCTATCATTGCAGATGATGCACCAAACTTGTATGAAAGTTCAAAAGTTCAAAAACATAGACTACAATAAAAATCACATTCGAAACACCCTACCAATGTCTATGCGGCAATACCACCTCAAAATGCCCTTTGGCTTCTTATCAGATGAGATGTTGCAGTTCAAAATTTATACCATGTATCTAATAATAATGTGAAACCTATTTTTCCTATAAAGTCCAAGTTCACAATCATAGATTGCATTCAAAATTACATCAAAAACGCCCTACCCTGGTCTATGCGACAATACCACCCCAAAAATGCCCTATTAATAACTTTTCCATAACTCTTATCAGATGAGATGTCACAGTCCAAAATTTATATCATGGTTCTACTATAATGTGAAACCTATGTTGCCTATAAAGTTCAAGTTAACTTAACACTTCAATTTCCCAATCACTACAACTAAGATAAAGCTGTCCTCCAAACACTAATAGAACACTATATGGTACTCACCAAGTCACCAGATACTGCATTATGATTGCTGGAAAAGATGATTACGAGCTAAAGCATCACGTATTGCAGAAGAAGTAATGCTTTCACAACCCAAAAGTTCTTGAAGCTTTGTATCACATAGAACCATTGAATTCAAAGTGTCCTACAAATTTCATACAAATATATATACATCAGTTGTATAACAAACAAACTTGAACGCCTCGACTCCGGAAAGATTTAGTGCACAAATAAACACAGTGAAGCACATTGGTGGTTACACAATAGTGACTACTACTCCATCCTATTCTTTGAAAGTGTCCACATTTCCTTTTTGGGCGTATTCTGCGAAAGTTTCCACTTTCCTATTTGGGATACATATTACACAGCAAATGACTATACTACCCCCACTATCTACCCACCCTCCAAACCCAGACTCTGCACCACGTCAACCCACAAGCAACCCCCACAAAACCCATCACTCTTCCACCCTAGACCCGCCTTACTGCACCCTGAGTCCCTGATCATTCTGGAGGCTGCCTCGCCAGTGCACCCAAAACCTGAGACCACCCAGCCTACCTGAACACAACCTTTAACCCACCCCATGATATCCCCACACCACCATCAAAGTTCGCTCATGGTGGTGTTGGTGACTGTGGTGGGCATGATCATGGTGTGCCGGGGCAATTAATATGAAACAACAATGCAAATGTTCACAATGCCTCACCTAGAATTCCATTTGTCCATTTCAAGTTCCCGATTTTATGTAGGAGCTGGAGTCTCGGCAAAAAGCTCAGATGGTTTGGAAGGCATATAACTAATAAACATTGCAGTAATATGTTAACAAGAGGTGGCCTGACAACAACAATCTATCTGTTACAGATGGAAAAAAAAAAAGAATGGGATCTTTAAAGGAATTGAGCACCACATTGCTACACCCTAGAAGATAGCCACCATAGTCCATACCTTAAAATGATGGTAATTGGAAACAAAACTGAAGATTATTTTGAAAAAAACAAGCTAACTTGGTATTATAGGTATTTTAATTAGACTTTTTTGACACTTTTAATAATAAATTATGCTCGGTGAATTTTGAAAACAGAAGTCTTGTTTATTGGTAAATTTGACTGAAATTCATGGTCTTAATTAATCTCTGAAATAACCAAGCCAATACTTATAGATAAAGGAAGCAAAAAAAAGTCCACTGTTAAAACAAAAGGTTACAACACAGAAAAATTTAAGCTTAAGGAGTGAAATTTCAAATGAACGCAAACTCACCTCCAAGCCTTCTGTCGTAATATACTCTTCTATACGCTTATACACATCCGACTGAAGCATTTCCTTCTTGCTGGTACCAAAAAACTTTGCAAGTGCTTCTGAAATCACAATAGGAGGAGCAGGAGGCTCAGATTTTGGAACTTGAGGCTCAGAACTTGGAACTTGAGGCTCGGTGCTTGGAACTTGAGGCTCTTCAACCTTCAAATTCTTCGATTGTTGTCCCACATCCTCTGCAACCATCAGAATATGGACTCAAAACACAACTTATGAGGAACATATTCAATTCAATATAATAATTACCAAATCCATTTTACGTACTTTTAGGGTCGAGAGGTAGGATGTGTTTTGATAGCAGCTTATTCATCTGAAACATGTCAGTACAGTCGACTTCAAACACCAGTCTCAGCTCTTCATTGCAAATTATCTTTCTCTTGTTACTTGGATCTTGAAGATTGTTCTTCCTTATATATGCCCAAAGCTGCTTCACAATCTACACCATATAGATACAGATATATAAGTACAAATAAGAAAAGAACTTTTAACAAACAAAAAAAGCATAAAAAGTACAAGGTAAAAAAGAAAACACTAATAAAAACACTACACCTCTGTTCTGGGCATAGTAGGTTGCCCAACAATCGCCTGAAGCTGAGGTGTCACGCCACAGAGTTTATTTAACCCACCTGGACCCCCTCTTCTTTTTGGTCTATGGCCACTGCAATAAGAGATAAAAGCCTTCTGAGTAAATTGAAATATGTTAAAGCTTGAAAGAAACTAGCGAAGCACAAATCCTTTAGTTGTATGGGAATATGAAAACTGCGAATATAACATGAAAAAATGTATCTTGACATCTAGATTCTACAAACAGATATCTTGTGAGACACTGTATCTTCCTATCATCAAACATGAAAAACTAAAGCATCATTGCAAACGATACCCATGTCTAATTCGAACTTCCTGTATTAAAGAAGATGTAATGGAGCAGAAAATAGATACGTAGAATAAAGAAACACCCGTGGGACCAGGACATTCAAACTAGAAGATCCGAACACCCTAAAAGTATACTCTATAGTTGTCAGTCACAAAAATTGACCAAGGAACCAACTTCTCTAGCAATTAACAAAAGGTAACATGACTATAAGCCTGGAGGCTTATACACAAGGACAGAATAAGCCTTGAGAAGCCTGTAGGCTGTAAGTAAAAGTGAACAATTCAATCAAGACTCGGACACAACTTAGGTGGCAAACATTATATATTAGTTAAGACTCTCAAAAGCATCCATCACAATTTAACCATGCGGGTAGTGTTTTAGATATCTTAATACAAATTGAACTGAAATACAAAAGTGTTTGGAGTCTAGTAAGACAATTTACCGGAAGCAGAGCTCGCCACAGAATACCACAACCACCATGTTGGTGAATGACGAGTACATAGGCAAAGCTAACTCTAAAACTCACCGTTTTTCTAATTGCTTGATTTTAGTTGCAATAACAGCTATGGAAACTTTCAAATATTCTCAGTGTTTAAAAGTCAGTTCAATATTCAGTTCACACCTAAATCCTTGAGAAAGAGACATTTAATCTTCTACCTTGTGATACAAACATGGTATAGATGCCCAGCCGATACTCAAAACATACAACCGAAATAACAATGTCCAGACATGTTAAATGAAAGGAAAGAGGGGCTAAGACAGTAATACTGTCTGCTTTTACATAGAAGGAGAAAGATTGTACCACAAGGCCAATCAGAAGCATAAACATTGGAGTAGCTTGTAAGAGTTGCAATTTCAACCCTAATATACAATTATTATTCACCCTAGACTCGTCTGCAGTAGAAAGGCACTTGCATTGAAGATGCACAAAGCTTCGAAACAAAGCAAATAATAAACCAATGAATACACGACCATGACTCCATGAGTCCATTAACGAGTCAATCTCCCCAACTTTCAGACCAGTAATGTATTCAGCACTCGACTACTGAAAACCCAGCAATTTTCTCCTCAAGGGTCGAATACTCGAATGTTCAATGTTATATGCAGGACTCTCTTCCAGCAATAATCATTGATTCACAACAAAATAAACAATGGGCCGCACCACAAATCATAAAATTCAAAGCTCCTAAAGTAAATGAATGGGGAAGAATTGCAAAAGAAGAAAAGAATATTCATCGGTTCATGAACATGTAACTCTTCTTCCTTACAGGTTTCATCCCACATAAGATCTCTTTAAGGAACCGCAATTTTTAACATTGTCGATTACAATTAATATCTTATACACCTTTCATCCATGAAACACTAACTCAACCATAAAGGGTAAGGTGTGTTCTTAGTCAAAATGTACACCACTCAATTACACCAAACGCTAAAAGTACTTATCTTAGAACCCATGATCCCAGATCCAAGCAAAAGATCGAATCTTTTTAGCCTAAAACTCCATTACAAAGAGCCTATAAGATAGCTACGGCAATCCTAAGCATAACAACTCCAAGTCCCGATTCTTTTGGACTTAATCTACCTCAACTGAACGCCTGAGAATGAACTTAAACTGAACTAAACTATCTTATACCTTCCCCCACTCTACAAGCAACATGCCAAAAACACCCTTAAATCTCCCAATTCAAATAAAATACATCAAAAGCTCAAAACTTTAGTAAAAGCAAACGAAACCCACATCAAATTAATCACCCAAAATCACAAAATACATCAAAAGCTACAACCTTTCGTAAAAAAAAAAAAAAAAAAAAAAAACCCACGTCAAATTAATTACCCAAAATAATACTCCCACCATCCCAAACATTTATTTACCCTCGATTAAAATACCCCACACAGCAAAAAAGATGG
>JAOWBH010086989.1:255-14529 GCA_028566215.1 Silene coronaria | reverse complement strand
GCATTGGCTGGTCCGAAAAGTTGACTCTTCCTTTTAGTCATATATCGGATTAGATGTAAGCTACATGGAGAGTTCCTTTGATAAGTATGGCCTTTTAATTTGTTGCACTTAACCTATTTTTTGTGTAAATGTTATTGTGGTTGCAGCAATGATGTAAGAGTGAGAGGTACAACACGAAGATATGAAGTATAAAAATGGTAATCCCAGTTTCATTTTGTTGAAAACTGATATTGGGTTTGCTGAAAACACTTTTGATTGTTGTCATTTGGCTTCTCGTTGAAAAATGGCTCTACCTCTTTCACGAAAACTTCAGGTCATAGACTGTTTGCTGTATATTATTTGTTGGAAGTGACTTGTGGAGCTTGTGCCAGAGTTAAGAGGGCTTATCATTGATTTCTATTCAAGGTAATAATCTTAATCATTTAAATCTTATATTCGCAACGATGTGACTTTGATTTGGCAAGCTAAAATACTTGAAGCTTGATTGTTGTCCGGAAATAACAAGGCACTACCATTATCTTTCGTCAGTGACGATCCATCTTTGCGCGCCAAATCCCATGCCAGCACTAAATTATAGTCTAAAGAGCTGATAATTACTACTATCATCATATTCTGCATGTTATATTACGAAATCTCCAAGTTATTACAATATGCTTCTTATTCATCTTATGTTTGTCAGCCACCATATACACTTTTTATCCTCACCTTCACTTGTTATTTGAATAATATTGTTAAAATTAGTAATTGTGATTAATTATACATTAGATTGCCTCTGACAGGATATCTGAATTGTAAGGTTACTTGTTTTACATTTGAAGATGACGGTTGGCTTCATACATGAGTTATAACGTACTTCGATCATGATGGTTACTTGTACATACTTGATCGGTTTAAAGGGATTATTAAATACAAGTGTTTCCAGGTACCATTCTTACTTTACTCATTGACATTTATACTCGATTTATCGCAACATTTGATGATTCTTGACTATCTTGCTCTAGTACAATCTTTGGATTTTGTATGCAGATTTACTTGGTTTATAATCTGTTTTGTTCTGATGTCATCCTGAGATACTTGAAGCTGCGGTAACAGAGTACGCCATACACTCGTTATACACTTATACATGCTATCTATTTTACTTAGGTTTGGGATTCGGGTCTGCTGAACTTGACATTAGTCGGCTTTTTTAGACATGGGAATGAAGCATGTCTTTAGGGTATACAGGTGATGTTGAGTATACAGGTGAGGCAGCTGTTGTGAGGCAGATATTGCTTATACTAATGATGATGAAGTGTGAGCCCGAGCCTTTCCCAGCTGAAAACTCGACGCACTCGACACAGTGTTCCTAGTCAGAAGGAGAACCAGGAGTATTACACTATTATATTAGTTTTTTCATTACATTTTGTATCTTATTATCATTATTAATTCAGAAGTATGTTACATGTATCTATTTATGTGTAGATCTAAGAATTTTTATGTTCAAAACACGTATATTTATAATTTTGGAGTATATATTTATAATCTATGAGGTTTTGGAAATGTACTTTTCTTAATTGATTGCAGCTCTTATTTGAGGTATTTTCCCCATAAAAAAACGCTTCAATTGGAATTTTTTTTTTATAAAAAAAATAGCTATTGACATCAGTTTTAGTCAATAACTGATGTAAAAAAGGTTGATATTTACATCGGTTCTACACCAAAACCGATGTAACTAACATGCTGTTAACATCGGTTTTACATAGAAATTGATGCAATTTAAATGTTATTAACATCGGTTTTACCTCATAACCGATGTAATTAAATGTCATTAACATCGGTTTTAAAACTGATATTTTTGTAATAAATGCTATAAACAACGCCCCCAGAAACATCGCCCAAAACCGATGTCAATGTCACTTTTTCTATAGTGAAGACTCGTGCCTCTATTGGCCTCTCAGACTATAACCCAATTGTGTTTGAGTTCATCTTTCCTCAACCATTTTATTCTATTTTAATTATTCTTTTATTTTATGGGGCCTATCATTCATTTTTTTATCATTTCTACAACTTTTTAACCTTTTTCGAAAATCATCCTTGGTTTCTTATACCATGACGATTTAATCAGTGGCCTGATGAGATTTGTTGGTTGATTAAACTAATTGCCACACCCCTTTCTTTTTTATTCTTTAGTTTTTCATTTGTTCACACTCGCAAGAATTTTAGTCATATTCGTAATCATCCTTGGTTCATACATACTATGTCAGTTTAATCCATGTACGATGATAAATATCGACTAATTACAAAGAAATGAACTTAACGTAACTAGTTCATATCAAGCACATCATTTTATCTCATTTTCACTTTTATTTTATCTTTATGTTGACCACATTGCAAGTCATCCTTGGCTAACATACATGCCATGTCGATTTAACTCGAGTTCGGCGACGAAATGGTTAAGCACACACTTTTTATACTTTTATTTGTAAACTATTCATGTCAAGCTTGTAAATCCAAATTCGACGACGGATATTACCGACACAATGATAATTATTCTGAGTCATGCAAAACACATTTGAAAACATTAGCAATAATGCGGTTTTAACAACCTTTTAAACAGACTGCCTAGTGGCTAGTGCCCCAATAGGCTTCCCGTCTTCACCTTTTACAAAACGAAGACAGGTTCGTTTGCATCGCCAGTTGGCTCACGCCCCTATGTGGCTGCCTGATGCTGTTCTATCGCCTTTTCTTGACACTTGTCTAGGACATTCCCTATTACGGTTAACCCGAATACGTCATGGATCAGATTGACGAGTTTATGTTTTTTATTTTGTTAATCGATACCTTATTAACAAATTGATCATGTTAGACGCCATAAACCGAAATTGGTAAATGGATGTTTAGTTTCCGTTTTGCATGCAAATCAATCCTAAATCCAACTCGACATCAAATACTTAATAATTGGATTAACAAACCGACTTAGCAAATTCTCACATGTTAGTTTAAAACTTTTGGATGTACATTTATGCATTTAAACAACTTTATCAACTTGTGCCCTTAACAACCATGATCGATCAGCAGAGGCCACTATGCGGGAGGGATTGGATGTTCGAATAAAGAGCTTCTCAATACGTACCCCCACCTCTTACTCAGGACCTTAGGATAGTGGACGACCTTTCCATGGTAACGAGAGTCATTCTAGATATAATGCTAAAAGGGGGACGAGTCCTTATCTTTAGTCACTATGTCAAGAACTGCTTCATGCTTTGTTTTACCAAGCTATAAAGAGGATCTCAAACGGTGTCCAAGAACTCCACAATTGCTTGGTGGTGACTCTGAACACCTTGCATTGTCTCGAGACCCTCTCCGAGACTAAACCATCCAATCTAAAGCAATCCGGTCAAAGCATTTTCCTACATCCCCGAACGTGGCTTTTCAGACTGGTGTACGTCCACATATAGGCCTACAGGTGGCCCAATATCCACATAAATAGATGGTTAAATATCCGTAACTGATGAAAACATGTGTTAGATAAAGTTCACGAGTATGAGACTTTATATGCTGATATTATTCCGGAAGGTATGAAAATTTGTGAGAATTTCAAGCTAATTGTCTGCTTGAGAAACTTCCACCTTCTTGGCAGAACTATGTGCATTCTATCAAACATAAACAGAAAGTTTCACTCTTGTTGAATTGGTGTCTCACATCAAAATTAAAGAGCAAAACCTGATTCAGTTAAAATGTAAACAAGTTTATCATTCCTCTTTCAATGCTAATCTGGTTGAGTCAAATAACCATAACAAGGGTCCAAAACACTATAACAAGGAGTCGAACCAAGGTCATGGGGTAAAGCATCAAACTAACTTCAAACACAGAAGACCGTTCAAAGAAGAATGCTTTACCTGTGGAGAAAGGGCCACTCTGGTAAATTCTGTCCAAAAGGGTCACAAGGAAAGCCCGGAAACAAACCTTAAGATCATCTCAACGAAAGAGATGAAATCATTGTCGCCGTTGTTTCCGAGGTAAATCTGGTACGCAACTTGACCGAATGGATTATGGATACCGGAGCTACAAGCTATATATTTTTGGGACAAATAAGCTTTCAAAGAATATGTGCTAGAAACCAATGACAATGCGTGTTCATGGGTAACTCTAGCACTACTTGTGTGATTGTTAAAGGAGAGGTACAATTAAAGCTGACTTCTGGTAAAGTTCTCGAACATAATAATGTTCTTCATGTTCCAGAAATTCGCAGGAACCTTATTTCAGGTTATCTTCTAAACAAATCAGGTATTAAACTCATATTTGAATACGAAAAACTTGTACTCGCTTGAAATAATATTTTTTTTTTCAGAAAAGGATTTTGTAGTGCCAGGCTCTTTGTGCTCGATGCGGTGACTATTAATAAAAACTCTACCGCTTCCGCTTATATCGCTGACTTTATTACTTTATGGCATGCTAGACTAGGTCATGTTAATGTTTATTACATTAAAAAATTGAAGGAATGAATAACTAGAAAACCCTAGATAGCATGACACTCGTATATTGTTTTATAAATCAATAAGGTAATCAAACTTACCCAATCTAAATAGAGTCCAAATTTCATTCTAGAATAAATACACTCTCTTAAAAGAAGTTTGTTCGATTTAATATATTGAAAATATAACGTTTTGACCCAAAATCGTGCTTGACATATTACAACTTTGAAGTTATAGGTCAAATGACTATAACTTCAAACTTGGTAATTAAAGTTATAGGTGAAACAACTATAACTTTACTTTGCCAATATTATATCTAAGATACCGTTATCGAATGAAGTCTTATACATGCTAATCTTCCTAGAGATCTTCAGTATATGCATCATCTATCATCTTTGAACTTTACTTGAAACAGCATGTGAGAAATCGTAGCCTAGCCTTGATCAATCTTTTTCATATAACCTTTGAAGTGCACATTGTACTTGTAGTTCACAAATCTTTACTTTCAAAGTTATAGCAAAATCATCTATAACTTTGTCTTGTCTTGAACTAGCACAACTTAACAAACGTTTACAAGCATAATAAACTTGGCATTATCAAAACACAAAATCATATTGCTATATGGTCCAACAAACATCTTAACCTTATACATGGTTTCATACTTTTAGTAATACAACTTTTGACAAATGTGAGCTAGGCTAAACATTCCAGAACACCGTTTAATGAACAAGTCAATCGTGCCGAAGCTCTTCTTAAGTTAATTCATACGGATTTGGGAGATTTCAGAAACTTCATGAGTAGAAGATGTAAGCGTTATTATATCACTTTTGTAGATGACTTTTCTAGATATACGAAAGTATATTTACTAAGTACAAAAGATGAAGCCGAACAGAAATTTATAATCTATAAAGCTGAAGTTGATAACCAATTAGACCTAAAAATAAAAAGAGTTAGGTATGATAGGGGAGGTGAATATGAGGGTAATCCTCTAAAGAAATACTGTGAAGAAAATAGTATTATTCCATGAGACCAACGCGGCTTTTACCCCACAACCACTACTACAAATATACGCAATAACAACGCATATTAACGCGTAATATATAACAACGTTGTTAATTGGATTATTTTATTTTTGCGCACAACTAATCACAACGGTTAATAAAAAAAACCATTGTTATCACGACAATTAAATTAAAAAAATTGTTGTCAATTCTGTGTAAAAGTAATAACAATGGTTTAACGCATAATACGTAATAACGTTGTTAATTGGTTTATTTTATTTTGGCTCAGTTCATTGAAAAGTATTAACAACGGGTACTATATAAAACCATTGATATTACCTATTAGAACGGGTAAGTATTTGGGAACCGTTGTCAATAGTTTCAATTAGTAGAAAAAGAAAATACAAACCCACAACACACAGCAAACAGACACAAGCACATAATCAACTGCATACCCGTTGGAATTCCCATTATATTGTTATCTGTTCTTATTATCTCACCGTCGACACTCTCCCTTGCCGTGAAAACTCTCTCATGCCGTCACTTTGTCATCTCCGTCACTGTTGTCGTCGTCGTCTCTCCCTCATCGTCTATGTCTCTTTGTTAGGTATATATCTATCTCTTAATATTTTCAATGATCGTTCAATTTTCTTTTTTGGTTTGTTATCTCTGTGATGTTGCTGATGATTTGTTTGATGGGTATAATTCAATAGTTGTTTTTCTTTGTTTTTCCTCTTTAGTGTTTTTGGATTTATAATTCAAAGTCTCTGCATGTCTTTCTTTAACCTGCGTTTTGTTTGTTCATCCTCTTTATTTACATATGGTATGAGGATTATAATCATTGTGGTAGAGATGACGAGATTTTGCTGGTTATTATTATTAGGGTTTTTCTATGTGGTACCCCTGTATTTTAAAGGATTCTACATGGTAGCCTACGTTTTTGAAAATATCAGTGGTACCCCTAAACTTTGTAAAATGTTCTCAAAATACCCAAATTACTAAAAATCACATTTTTAAACAGTTAAATTTTGTAAAGAAAATATGTTTACGATTAACTAAACGATATTTATGTTAATGACATGACAAATTATTGCAAAAAAATTATATATTAAACATTTAAAAGAGACAGATTAGGGCATTTTGGGCATTTTAAGATGTTTTCATTAAATTTAGGAGTACCACTGATATTTTTAAAAAGTCAGGGTAGCATATAGAATCCGAAGAAGTACAAAAGTAGCACATAGAAAAACCTTTATTTAATCATATCAAGAAAGCATCTCTTAGAAATACAAGGAACTATAAAAATTTATCGCCAAATCCTCTTATTTAGGAACTCCATTAGATAGCAAGAAGCCAACAATCCACCAGATTTTTTGGTTGTGGTCAGTAAAAACCGCATTGAAACCTCGGGATAATTCCGAATTTTTTCACAAAAACCAGCATAAAATCGTATAGATCACGCACAACACATCTTCGGATTCAGAACCTAAGTGACTTCAATCCAACTCTGTGCCATGGTGGACGAAAATGGAGTTTGAATTCACACTATCACAATCAAAGAGACTTAAATGAAAGTGAAGGTGGTAAAGGTAAAAAGAGTTTGCAGAATTGATGCCATTAACGAACTTGAATCAATGTACTGAAAATAAGCAAGTAAAATCCAAGTCACGAGCCAATCATAACTCGATAACAATCATAAGTATTCCCCCACATGACACATTATTATCAGCTTTGGCAATGGGGCCATGAGTAACCCTACAATGGATTTCATATCATCCTCCCCTTCAATGAAGATCCTCCAGTTATATGTATCTAGCTTTCTTTGTGAAACTACAACTCAATCCATACAACAGCAGCATTATCCTGATATCGCTGCAATGGCTCCCGCAAATTGCCAAATTATCCATATTTCCATAATTTAAAATCTACAATGCCTATTCCCGTCTCACACTTTCTTCGAAGTGTCAACAACAAGCCTAAAATAATATGGGATCGGCTAACATAATCAACACCATAACACCAGTGCCTCAATGGCTCTCGCAAATTGCAAGGTAAGGGGGATCGGCTAACATGACGACTACAACAATGGAAAAATAAATTGAACATAGAAACCATAGGAAAACAAGAAAATAAATAATTGGTCAGAAAATTCATAGTACGTTCTGCCTCTTGAGTTGTTGCTATCAGCATACCATAAATAAGTTACAACAACCATCTAATATATGTCCCCATCTCAATGCAAAGCTTATTCATGCATCATGTTTATCACAAATTCCTGTTTAACACGGGTCAATTAGATACCAAATCACATGGAATGTTGCCTAGAGAATGCCAAAACTTGTCTCGGCTAGCACCATTTGGTAGTATTTGACCCGTTTTAAGATTTAAGACGGATACCAAGACTCTTGCTTATTGCATGTTTATAATTATTCAAATACGGAGTATTATATATATACACACACATAAAAAAGGATGCAGAAAGTTAAGATTTTTAATTGATAGCTAAGATTACCTAAATGGTAGGGGACCAAACATCATGCCTTGCTTTGTTCTCTCATTATTGACCTTCGTGTTTGCATTATTTCATTCATTCATTCATTCATTTTCATATCTTTAGGTTTGGATTCTTCTACACCCAACTTTTGTATAGGTTATGATTATTATGTACTAGGAGCAAATCATACGAATAAAACAATTGTCAATTCCTTCCCTTACCAACCTGACCATAATTCTTTTAGGCGAAAGTTCTAACAACCACATGAAAGAAGTTTCATACTCGCGGAAAGATTGACAGCGATCAAGGTTTTTACGTGTTCGGCCAATTAAGCAAATGGCGGGACAGAAGGGTCAAAAATATTATCATGAATTATGAAAACAGAGAAGTGCAATGGAGCTCTTGTACAAATTTGTGCTGCCAACCCACATGCCTAGCTTAAATACAAACTTGGACCAGAGGATGTACAAGAGAGTAAACCAAGGAAGTAAATGCCAACTATAAATCAGCATTTTGTACTGAATACAGAACATTTCTATACTTGCCTATTGGTAAGAGGGATCACAATTCACAGATATGGATGTTAGATAATTAAATTGATGTCTGTTAAAAGGGACTTGTGATGCATTGCTGACAAAATCACTGGCACTGATAGAGATACGAAATCAGCAGTGGCGGAGCCATAAACAATGGTTTGGAGGGCGAAAATAGTAAGGTATAAGTTGAAGGTCGAAAGATCAAGTAAAAAGGCGGTAAAGGAGACAAATTAAAAAGATACATAGAGTTTAGCATAGGAGACAACGCCGATTCGTCAAAATATGGGTTTGACATCCTTGCTTCGGGAAGAGCATCTTTTTCTTTGTTGTGTTGGATTTGTATTCAATTTAACATATCCATTGTAATAGCCGTATGATGTCCTATTAATGGATGTGAAAAAATTGCTCTAATAAGGCTTTTAGAGTCAAGGGGGGCCGCGAACCCTACTAGATCCCTCCTGTTCTTCCGTTGGAACAAAGATCATGTTCTCTTTCAATTATATTCATGTTTTCCTAGGGAAGTTGGTTGAAGCAGGACCATACTAACTAAAGGCAGTAAAGCAACAAAGGTTATGGCTATTGGCAAAGTAAACCTCTTCAAATCACACAAAAGATCGACAACAGCTAAATATAGAACATCCTGGCTTTTTATGCAGCTCTCTTAAAAGGAAATGAGAAAGCAACCTCCAGGATCCAATTCAAATATGCAAATTCATGATTGATGAGGCAACATACATGATTCGAGCATTATGTAATTCATAGTACAATTGCAGTTACAGCAATTTGAGCTCAAGTAGCTCATGTTAACAATAAACAAGACTTGAACATAATAAAACATGCCACAACCATCTAAACAACTGATGAGAAATTTAACTTGTGGGAAGAAATAACCTGAACATTTTCCATCGGATATAATCTTCCCATACATTATATGCCATTGAATCAGTAATTGAAAACTCTCCACTTAGATTATAATTTTTAGTTTTATCCTGCAAAAGCAAAACCCAAACAAGATAGAGGTTAGTACTCGTAACCTAAATGAACAATACAAAAAAAGACTCAAAAGCTGATATGAGACGATCTTTTAAATGAACAAACTTATTAGACTATAACCATATACTGTAGCTCATGCCTTAGCTCATGCTGTGCCTAGATTAGATAGTAAGGTCGTGTGGACTGATGAGCTCCCACCGACTGTGAATGCTGCGGTCTTGTTCGATTTATCATTAATGAATTAATGCCCTTTGGGGTGTTTATCTCAAAAAAAAAAAAAAAAACTACAAGCATTTGAGTTAGTTTAAAATGTGAGACTGTCACACAAACTCATTGTGCAGAGACATGAATGATCAAGGATAACGAAAGTATTCACCTTTAGAGAATAGAACAGGCAGAGAAAGAGAGTCTTCTTTGAAGTACTTAATATCAATGGCGAGAACCGGAGGAAGCAGAGGACGGGTTAAGATCACCGTCGTGCTCCTCCTCACCCTGAATCCGAGCAGGAATGTGAAACCCGGAGAATCCACCCGAGGGATATAAAAGGCTTGAAAAGCCTTGTGGATGGACAGGAATCGCTTGAAGATGTTGTTCACTAGTGGTAGCGATTGAAGGGTCACTGATCCAAGCACGGACCAAGGGCGAGTTACTGGACTGAAGGGGTCCCCTCTGAGTAAAATACTGGCCATGGTGGCCGCCAAACAACGGCTGCAGAAGTGGGGGTTGATTGAACATAAACCCGCCACCACTTGCACCACCACCACCAGTAGCAAGACTAGCACCATCACCACTACCATGACCACCATTGTAATGGTGTTGGTCAATACTGGTGTTGTGTTGTTGGTTTTGCCAGCCAACCAGCAGCCTATGGAGCCGTCCCAATTCTGGGCTGGGCTGATGCTGGCTCTCAGCCCAGCCCACATTTGGGTTTTCGAACCCAATTGGGACAGCTCCACCAAACACAGAATGCTGCTGTTCATCATGATGAGCACTAGTAGTCCCATGTTGTGAATGCATTAAAATAGGATCATGTGCCTGAAATGATTGTAATGACAGGTTTAGGTCCTCCCTCTGCCTAACACCGCCACCACCACCAACACTATGTGTATAACCCTCAAACTGCATTTCAGGCCGCGTGGCGGACAAACTTGTCCCCCCACCAACCGGAAAAAAGGACTTAATGGTATCAGCAATAGCATCAGAATTCAAGGAAGGTGGCAACAAACTTGCAACACAAGTATCACCATACACACCCTCACCACCACCACCACCACCACCCTGTTCACCCAATTCCACCACCTTCCCACCACCAGAACCCTTTCCTTTTCGTCTTCCGGCTGTCGAAACATTAACACTAGTAGGAGTCCAAGCAGGCAACTGATCAAGCTCATCAATAGCAGCCTTAGCATTCTTAATCAACCAATCAACAGCTTTACTAGGCCTATCATAGCCAAGCCTATCCTGAACATCATAAAACTGAATTGCAGTATGAGCAGCAAGTCTCACCCTCCTATCCCTAGGCCCTTTAGCAGTACAAACCTTGCTATGCCTATCTTTTCGGCCCGTGGCACGAACAATGTGACCACCTTGAACCTCCACAATCTCCCCCACACCCGCCCTCCTCAATGCAGACCTACTCGAAACCGGCGCGCGCTCCCCCATTGCGGACTTTTGTCGAACACCTGACGTGCACGCCACCACCACTGAAGAACCAGACAACGAAGAAGGCAAAAGAGACGGTTTTTTCACCGGTTCTTGATGATTTTCCAAAATGGGTTCATATTTTTGGGTGTCTAATTGAGAATACAGCTCTCTAAAGTGATGCCCAGTTTCTTGTTGTTGATAAAAATGGCGACTTTGGTGAAATGGGTCATCATAATGAGGTGAAAATTGTGGGTTTCTTGTATGAACATGAGCGTCGTCATCATCATCATCTACATTTCTAGAGTTTTGATGGTGAAATTGAAGATGATTTTGGTTGAAATTTTTCAAAGAATCCTTATGATTTTGGTCTTCCAGGTTGAATTTTTTGGGCAAATATTGTGTTGATTGATGATTATGAATACTATTCAAACCCAAAAAAAAAAAAAAAAAAACAAAAAAAAGTAGTAAAATTTTGAGAATAATTGACTAAATTGAACAAATAATAGTGCAAATAGGCTAACCCATGTCTATAAGTGAGGGTGTTTGAGAGGATTATTGTGTTGTGTTGTGTTGTGTTGGGGAGATGTTTGAAGAAGCAGACAAAAACACTGGGCAGCTAAAGCTGAAGCACAAGCAGGGGGAACACAGCCTGTTGCTTCTAGTACAATCAACTAACTCTTAACCAATATCAACTGGATTCACGACTTGGTAATTACATTCCTGGACTATTTCTAATTTTTTCTTATTTATCCAACTTATTTTCGAGTTCAGATCTTTCTAAAAATAACTTAGTTTGAATTACTTATTAGTTTTATTTCCGTGCAAAATTGCACGGATTTGCTACTTTTTTTTGATACATAGGTTTGCTACTTAAGATTGCTATAAAATTCTTCCTCCGTTTTTTTTTCTTACCATTTCTTCAATTTATGTAAGTATTATTATATTGAAGTAGGAAGAAAATATTAAAATTTTAAATTTTAAAGAGTTTTTTCTCTGTCCAGTCAACATTTTACATGTAACCCCGTATTTTGGTTAGGTGATTTATACTGAATTACACCGAATAATTTATAGACTACTAATATTATTAATAGTGGATAATGAATTATAAAATTATCAATTGACGGTGTGTTACTACAATGAGTAAGTTGCGTGACGATACCGTAATATAGGTTGAGTGGCCAAATTGGGCCGTGAACTGGAGTGAGGCGTGTGGTGTTGTGAGCCCAGGTGGTTGCTAGATTGCTAGTGTGTGGATGGTTGCATTATTATAATAAAGGTAGTAGCATTTATTTAATAGTCTTCCAGAACCTTCCGAATACACTTAACTTGGTATAAATACATAATTAGGGTTAAACATAGACACTTTTCAGCATCCTGGCACTAACATTAAATGTGAAAGAGAATTTAATTGGGGAAAAACATATCTGGGTCTAGCAAACTTCCGTCTCGGAGCAGAAAGGTAACAATCTTCGATAATTATAATAATGAGTTAATATAGGTTAGTATTCGTCGTACTTTTAACCGTGTAACTTGACCTCGACGTTGTCTGGAGTGACCGTGGCCCTACCTTGGCCGTTGACCGGCCATTGACCGCCATGAGGGCTGTTATTTATTGTCGGTTGTAGGTGTTTGTGTCATGGAGTGGGGATGTTTGGGTTCTGTTTCTGTCGGGTATAATGGAGTCGAAGGGTGTTGGCGTCTGGAGTCGTGGGTTCAGCTTGGTGTTATCGTGGGCCGTGGCGTAGGCTGGTGGTCGTTGCGGTGGAAGTGTCAGTTTCAGGGGATTCGGCGACGGGTTGTTGCGGTTTGATTAGGTGTTTTAGGGCAGGCAATTTGGGGCGGGGTGTGTGTTGCGTCTGGTCTGAGAAGGGCTAGCCACGGTGGTTGGTGGTTGGTGGCTGGGATGTTGGGGTGCGTCAGGTCTGGTGGTGGTTGGGTCATTGGCTGTGGTTGGTTGAGTTGAAGTTGGAACGTGAGTGTGTGTGTGTTGTGTCTTGTTGATTAGTTCGGTTTGGGGGCTTTGTGTCGCGGGTTAGTGACTCGGGGAGTTATTATCTTTGGGATTTATTAAACATTATAAGTTTAATAATAATTAATTAGCAAATGTTAATAATTTATGACAATCGAATTAGTAGATAATTAATACGATTTACGTATTTGGGTAGTAAATAATTATACGTATGGTTAATATTGGTTAGGTGACGGTTTCGTGGAAGAGCATTTTTAATTAGCTACCTGCTTATCGGAATTTGCCTTCGAGGTAGGATAATCTACTCAATTGCTTGGTATTTGGTTATTTGGTTGTTTGTTGAGATTTGGATGATTGAATGGTTGTTTGGAATCATTGTGTGTTTATATCTTTGAGTTACGGAATGGTTTATTGAGATTAACTAGTTTAGAACCCGTGCAAGATTGCACGGGTTTGTATAGATGCGTTACATTTTTTTTTTTGTAGACAATATTATACAGATGTTTGAAGATAGTAATCATTTATTGTACGAAGTACTTAAGATCTTAACATATTCCTATATTAATAATTATTAAGACTATAAAATTGTATCGGGATTTATTATAATCAAACGTGATTGAGTAACGGTTTCAATACACGGCCCTAAGGAACAGTAAGCCCATAAAAATTTGGTTGAAATCGTATGAAAGAACTCACCCAACCTCTTTGCACAAAAATTAAAAATAATGTCTTGTTGCTAAACATTAAAAAATACCAAAGATGTCTTAGTCTAGTGGTTAAGACGGAGGTATTGTGGACAATAGGTCTCAGGTTCGAATCCCCCCTCCCCTGTATTGTAATGCGACTAAGTACGCGCTTCGATTGACCAAAAAAAAAAAAAACATTAAAAAACCATCTGATTGAAGATAAGCTTAATCCAATTCGTGGAGTATCACTGCTCAGATAAGGCTTAGCCTTTATTTTTATTTAACAAATGTAGAAAAGTCACACACCACCATCCTCTTAATTAACAAAGGTAGAAAAGCAGTACACTGAATATCCGTAATGGCAAAGTAAACCTTCATCTTCTTCGACACAACACTCATCATCTCCTTAGATCAAAAAAGCAATCAAACCATCTATTATCCCTAATTCCTTACCGGTCTTATTAATATATATCTATCCCTATCAATTGATTGAAGAT